>VUQH01089084.1:0-15005 GCA_015106775.1 Etroplus canarensis | reverse complement strand
TTGTTGTGAGATATTTCTTGGCCCAGTCTTGGCATTTCAACTTATGTGTCTTGTTCATTTGTGTTCAGGTTTCAGCATTTCGTAACTTGGCCATGTTTCTGAGCAGTGAACACCTTGTAATTCTGGACACTCCTGGTCGGTTGCAGTTCTGGAATATGACAGCACTGTAGGATATTAGGTTCCTGGTAGCTTCACGTTTGATTCTTCTCAAATCTTTGGCAGTTAATTTGCGTCTTTTTCTCTCAACACGTTTCTTGCGACCCTTTCGGGTATTTGCCACAAAACGTTTGATGGCTCTGTGGTCACGTTCTAATATCTTGACAATTTCAAGAGTGCTGCATCCCTCTGAACATTTTTTTTAATAGCTTTTGAATATTTAAGACTGTGTTAGATTTCTTTTCTGGCCCATTTTGCCTGAGCAAAAGAAGCTACCTTATAATTGCGCACACCTGATGTAGGGTGTTGATCTCCTAATGCCACACACTCTAAACACAAATGCACATCACCTCGTATGTTTATATCCAATAGACATTTGAGTTTATAGAGCTTGGAATTGAAAAGTATACATAAACATGATGATATGGTCAACATGCTCACTTGCCTAATAATTGTGCACGCAGTGTATGTAGTCAATGTGACCTTATCATTTAGCTCAGAGTACCACTGTCCCTAAGTGTAATCATTCAGGATGCATTTGCAATTGTGGCAAGCATGGTGGTGCAGTGGTTAGTACTGTTGCCTCCCAGCAAGAGGGTCTGGGTTCAAATCCAACAGCCTTGCTAGTATAGGCCCTTCCGTGTGGAGTTTGCATGTTCCCCCTGTGCTTGCATGTTCTTTCCGGGTGCTCCAGCTCCCTCCCACAGTTCAAAAACATGCAAAGGGGCTAGGTTAATTGTCGATTCCAAATTGACTGTACGTATGAATGTGAGCATGATTGTTTCTTTGTCTCTTGCCCCATGACAGCTGTGATAGGCTCCAGCACCCCCCGTGACCTTGAATTGGATAAGTGGAAGAAGATAAATGAATGAATGTTATTGACCTTGCACTTACAATCTTAACATTCACTCTATTCAGTAGTTAGATATTTTACAATAATGTGAAATTGAGAATCATCCCAGTCAAGCCTTTTTAATTTTGCAATGAAAGAAAGCTGTAGACAACAAAGAACAGGAGAGAAAAAGAGATGTAAACAGTGGATGGATGGTTTTAAGGGGAAGACAGATTGGACTAGAGAAGAGAGAGGATGATAGAGAATATAGGAGGATACATACGTGATCTTTCACACCTCATATGCTTGCTTCTTTCTGTGTACTATTAACTAAATGGCTAAACAGTTTAGGTGACAGTCATGGTGAGGTGAACAGCCTTCAGCTACTTTCATGCAATAAAACCTGACGAGCAAATGACTGCTTATGGTGTTATTCGATTACTTATCTAAAGCTACATGTGCTGCAAAGAGTATAACCTTTACTAAGCATTACATTATAGATTTTTCTGGTTTCTGGAGAACTGGTTACTAGCAAAGAAAAGGATTTTTTTTGGGGGGTACCTTTCATTAATTTGTCTGGCAGAGCCTTTTATGGGTGATAGTAATGATGTTGCAGCATCAGGTAAAGAGTAGATACTGTGCATTGAGTTCTGTTCAGGGAGTAGTGCTTTTGTGATATTGGCTTTGCAGCATGTAACTCAGAGACATTACCCTCCAGCCCCCCTGTCTCTTTGCCATGTTGTAGTGTTTGTTTGTTTGTTTTTTTGTTGTTGTTTTTGTTTTTAAAAAATCTTTATAATTTACAACAGAAACACCGTTTTAACTTTTTAAAAAATTTCCACCAGACAGATGCCTATCCTTAACTGATTTTGTTCTAATAAGTTTTTAACTGGCTTGAAAGCAAAGTGCGCAGGTAAATTAATGTATTTATAACATTATTTTACAAATAATTACAGAATAACTGCACCACTTTATTTCCCCATTAAATCATTTCTTACCACTGACATTTCCACCGGTATTATTTCTTTTCCCTGAGCCACCTACTGTTCCATCTGAACACCTAACCCTTATTTTGATCAGAATTGCTATGGAGGTGTGCAGGCATGTACTTGTATGAGGAACCAATTGTCACTGGAGCTTCTGCAATTAAAGCTGATAATGATATTGGTGATGATTGGGTAGCAGCTTGAAATTGGTATTGAAACTGAGATTGAATTAAGAAGTAAACTTAGTAATGCTCTCTGCCAAACTCAGTATCCTTACTGGATTTGTAAATGAGCAAGCGAGCTGTCCTTGTAACTTTTCTAGGTCTGTGACTGCACAAAGCGCAAAAGATTGCTGAAAAAAACATGTGCTCTAGTCGCCTTCTGTACTTATATAAGCACATTTTACTGCCTGACCCTTGAGCTGTTTCATTTCTGATGGCATGCTTTCTCTTGACAGCATATTATGATCAAAGTGCCTAATATCAAGATGTTTACAACAATGTTGTATAATCATCATAGTTTATTCTGCCCAGATATTATTCATCGTTGTGATAGTGTTTCATTATTTTGCATGTCAGGCATTCTTGGAATCATGGTCTTGCATTTGTTATTCCGGCATTAGACTATTTAATTGTTTACAACTGGAGGAAAATGAGTTGCCAGTGTGCTCTGCTTCAGCTAGCTGTGTCCATGTAATCTGCTTGTAACCAAGTTAATATGAATTCAGATATGGGTGTGCATGTGTTGAAGGAAAAAAGCCTTAGCCCTTTACTCCTTTGGTGGTGTGACAAGATATATGTGGAAAGACTGGGGATACATTCTGAACTCAAGGGTCAGCCCGCATTGCGTCTTTATACTGCTGCAGAGTTCATCTCTCTTCATAACATAGAGATAGAGACACCTGCACGCATGCTGCAGAGGACAAAACCAGCTTTCCACCCCACAGCTTGGGAATTGTTTCAACTGTTGGAACATATTTCCAAATGTTGTGCCCTGCAGTACTACTGTTCTTATCAGGCATAAATAACAAGATGCAGTTTTCCCCTAATGAATACATCTGGGTGTGTTATCACTCCTTTATCTGAGAACATGGACATCCCTTTGAAACCTTCAATTTAATACGGTGTTGTTTCCCCAGTAAACTCTGATTGTTACCTCATTAGATGTGCCAAGCACAAACTGGCAAATCATTCAGTCAATACAAACCTGCTAGTAGGAATTCCCGGCACATCTCCAGATTCTCAAGGTCTACAAATTCAGAGACTAAACAGAAAGAGACACTGCAAGACTGTGATAGAATAAGAGGTAATCAGAAAGGGGGGGATAGACTGAAAGAAATAAAACTGAAAGGGAATGAGAAGAATCAGCAACATGTTCATTCAAAGTGCAGCATTTAACAATGGTCCTGGGTCTTTTATCTTTTGTGTTTGCTGATATCTGGTAACATCATCAGTAAAGATATCAGTGGAGCAATAGTTCTTCTTCTTTGCATTTTCACTTATAAACCAGGTGCAGGTGTGATATATCGTCATCCTACCAACTGACCTTTTCATCTGTCTGTCATTGGGAGTCCTGAACTCTGGCACAACTCTTTCTGTTTTGATTAGCTTAATTACCCGTAACTCACAAACATCCATTTATACTGGATGACAGATGATACTGTCATTTAGCTGAATGAATGGCCTGATTGCTGGCAGTGGGTGAGGTTGCAACTGCTGGCTGATGGCCTGCGCAAAGACAACTGAGCTGAGATTAGTTATGTGTGGCTCCACAAAGGAAGCACAGTAACCAGACCACTGGAAGTGAAATAACACTGAAAGTAGCAAGTGGAGGTGGAAAAAAATGTTATGGACAAAACCAGTTCAGATGTACTGTTGTGAAGTCCCAGCTTATCTCCTCATGACATGTTCTTCAAAGAAATGTTCCATTCAAGAGAAAAATGGCAAAGAATTCCTAATAGCAGTGGCAGCAGATGCCGATGTGAACTGTAGTTAGCTTTGTAAGGAAGTAGATTAGCTTACATTTTACAGTGTGAGTCTCTTTCATCAGCCCTTGAATGAAGAGCATTGCTCATTCCCCAAATACTGCAATGATTCATCTTTGCCATAAGCTAGAATGGGCTTTGTCTCAGTAATTAATTTAGCTCTCGGGACAGCAGTTGGAATGAGTCGTGTCTTCAAGGCCTAATTAAAAGAAGATTGTCAAACATATTCTAGGTCACACAGCTCAGAATCTCCAACCATTAAAGGAAGATTTTTAGGCTCTGCCACCTTGTCCTTGGTGGAACATTTTGCTGGCTGATAGTGTGGGCTACACAGAGAAAAACAAATGGTTTTATTTGCCTTGTTGATTTCTTCAGGCACCACTTGAAAATTGAGACACTTGATGTTTTGTTTATTATTGGCTGCTTGAGTCAATAACTCAATCCACTTATGGGTTTGTGCCCTGCTTGGCTTTGTCTTTGCCTTTGTTTGAGGTTGTTTTATTTGTAATTGTGAAGACATTTCATTTCAGCATTCTTTTTTGTGAAAAATAGACACACTATTATTAACTTCCCACCCGCCGATGAATGAGGACATTACTGTGCATTAATATTTTGGGTTTAGGGTCGCTTTCTATACAATAACAGTCAAACAGGGGCTGGAAGTGGTTTTATTGGCACCACATTCATCAACACGTATCAGCTTGAATTGTCATTTTATTGAACTAGTCAGAGTGACAGGCATGAAGTGTTATCTTATCTGTCCTCGTAATGAGAATCATTGACTTTAGTTACAGGCACAGAATATCTCTGAAAGTATGCACACACTCACATATACACACATACACAGGTTCTCAACAATTAAGTGCGAGCTGTCGGGCTTAGTGCCTGTGTCCATTGTAAGCACTTTAAACCTGTTAGACTGTGACAGACCATTAAAAGGCTGCCAAGACTTCCTTAATTTGCTTCAACAGTGCACACTGAGTGACTGAGTGCCATGAGTGTGTCTCTCTGTATGAATGTGCTTTTACTTTTTATGACACTTCTTAGCTGAAGCCTTCTGCAACCGTCTCCATTGCCTTGACAGCAACATTTATACACAGCCAAACACACACGATCAACACTATCAAGCAACTGCAGTATCTCTGCTTTAATTTTTATTGTACAAATAATACAGTAAAAGTCCATTTCTGTTTGTTTAGACAAATGGAATAATTCCTTAAAATCTGTTTTCCAAACTAGTGTTTTTTTTCTGTAAATTGTTACAAGCAAAGACAACAGAAATTATCTTTGCATTTGAGTCATCTCTACTGCTGTCCCCAGTGCTTGTCAGTTTAAATGTTGTTAGTATGTAAATACCTGCAGCATATTATTGTAAAAACCACAACCTTCCCATTTGGCATGCTTATAGATGTACTTTCATTAGGAAATGTTATTCAGTTTTTTTGGGTTGCACTTGTCCTGGTTGACAGTGCCAGTAAAACAACATCAGGGAAGTGAAAATTACACACCTTAAAAATTTCACTCTTTTTTTGTATTTTCACACATTGAAATCATCAGCATAAGCCCAGTAGACCACACTTTTCTAAATGCTGTGTTTTCCATCTTTTGTTGTATTTCAGTTGTATAAATAACTTTTCCACAGAACTGCCAAGTACCATTTTTTGTGTGATGCACAAATGCACAAAAAGTTACACATTTAACTAAGGCAGGACAAGAATTTCTCTTCAAACACTGTTGCAGCTGGCTGGATTCTAACTGAATGAGCGCGGTCATGATGACAAAGCACTTTGTTTACTAGTGCACCAATCCAATTTAGAGGGAAGCCTTGTGTGTTTGACACTTCTGAATGAATGTTTTTAGATGGATGTTTCACCTAGAAGGCATTTCCTGTCGTGACCAGAGCTTGGCTTTCTTCACCATTAGGAATTAAAGGCCTGGACCACAGAATCATGAGCACTAGACCACAGGAATACCCAGAATCTGACAGCACTTCCAAGCCTCCGTATGTTTCATTTCCTATTTCACAAGAGCGGGCAGTCCATGCAAATTCCTGGCTGTGGTATACCACCAGTCTTCATTTAGCAGCAGTTCATGGTTGATATTAGATATTGGACACAATGGGGGATGTTAGAGGGTGGATTAGGAAGGGTGCTGGCAGATCTTAGAGGGATTTAAATGGGTGTCTTTTCTTGTTCATGTCATGTGGACTGTCATATTTACATGTCATTGCTGGCTTAGTATTGTTTCTTGGCTTTGTTTCATGGCAATTCGCAGCATCTCATCTGTGAAATCACTCTTCAACAAATCAGCTTGCACCTGCTACTTTCTGTTCAGGTGATTAGTCAATGACAGGTCAGGGCAAGGAACTATAAATCACACATCCTGAGCTGTAGATTTGACCTTAATTCATAATTTTTCACTCTTATCATGCCTTTGTTGCAGCTACACTTGCAGACACATATGCACACGCACACTGACATCCATGCACAGATGGGTTTTCATATATGGCTGCCTAGGGCTGTAGTGTTGGCTTTAAAAACACCCATAACATCTGTAAAGCATTATGACTGATTATACTGGTCTTTCAGCGCAATCATGCAATATGGGCATGAGCAATAGCTGAACATGAACCGCATGGGGGAAAATATGAGGTGATAAGGCCTCTACGATTCAGATGAAGCTGTGAGGCCCATGGCTACATACACACCCTTTCAAACTAACATACTTTTCTATTTAAATATGAGCAAGGACCTCACTGTATTTAAGTAGAGTATTTGATCAAATGAATAATTAAAAACACGATACAACGTGAACTTTACTGGAAATGTGGGTGTCTGGTATGGGCATGCAACAAAAGTCAGTTTACGTGTGTCCACTACAACTAATGTAATTGTGTAAATTTCATGAAGGAGGTTATAAAAAGAGCTGATCTGTTTTGTCCTTTTTGGCCCATTTGGGCAACCTTGTATATATAGTGGTACTGTCCAGAAAAACAATATTGATCACAAATAATGCAAGAATACAGTTTGCCCATAATGATGAGTCCTGGGAGTCCTGGCTAAAAACTGGAACTGCAGTAGTTTTGTTTGCATCAGCTTCACTAAGTTTGCCATGTACCTTGCCAGGGCTACTGCAGGATAATGTCAAGTTTCAACATGAACGTGGAAGCATGAACCAAATTGTGACCTACTGACTCATATGTAATTTGTTATTTCATTTTATTTTTACCTTTACAGGTAAGTAAATTTAACATGCAGCAAGTTTCAAGCAGATATACATGCGCCCTTTGCATACAGCATGGTAAAGTACAACATATCACAAGTATCAGAGAAAAGGAAGACCTATACAGTACACCTCACCTGCATGTGAGAAGCACAGTGTGTTGTGTCTTCAAGCTCATGTTGTCTACCAGAAGCTCGAAAGTTTGAGGTTTGAAGGTTGTTTGGTATCTGTTTCTTGTACTGTTCTCCTGGGACTATTTTTGTGTTTAAAATGACCACCAGCTTACAATATAAAAGCTGGTCAGTCACAATGGTGCATTTGTCTTTGGTTTCTAGAGGTATACCTGAAAAAGTTGTAAAGTTTTGTAAGAAAGTTAAATTCTGATGAGTGGTTCATTTTCCTGTCCCTGGATAGGTTCTCAGCTCTTTTCTCATTGCCTGTTACTGTCTGTGCAGGAAGCATCAGAGCTGGCGACACCAGCAGACAGAATAAACTGATCAGGAAGGCTGGCTCACTTTAGTTGGTTGTTCTTCCATTTGTCTATTACAAATCTTGTTACCACAAAAGGAGCTGACTTGTTTGCTGGATCTTTACCAAACTTTGTGTGGTTAATACCAGTGATGGATAGAAGCTCTGTTAACATTTATGACACTGTGCATCAAACATCAAAGTTACACAAAGTCATTAATAAAATTCTTGTTGCTATTTAGGAGCTTAGTGAGGGACTGGATCATTGCCAATACTTGTATGGCTGATCAACATGATGGGTAAAAGAATTGATGACATTTTTTTAGATCAAGGGGTCAGTGGTCAAGGTCACAGGGGGGTCATCAGTGAAAATGTCATTACCATCATAGGAGCTAACTGGACTCCTGAATCCTTGTCAGTGTTTGTATGGTTAATCTCCATGACCAGCAGAAGAACTGATAGCATTTTTGAGGTCTATGTGTCCGTCCATTGGTTGGTTGCAAAATTTACCACTACAGGAGCTGACCGTTAGCTGGATTTTTTTTCCAAACTTTGTGTGTGTAATACCAATGATGGGTAGAACATCTGATAACTTTTACAAGATTGTGGGGTCAAAAATCAAGGTCATACAGGATCAGATTTAAGGTAGATGAATACAGGTCAAGTTTTAGGCATTTCATAAGCTATTCCTTTAAGTGGCTTTCTGCCTACAGGAATCATCGTTGCATATTTTTCTTACTCTACTATTCCTCACCTGTCTATCATGTGGCCACGCATCTTGGTCCAGCACACTTTTGTTTTTTCTGTTAATAAGCTCTGATGCTGAATACTTTTGTACCAATGTCATTCTTGTGTACATATGGGCCAGTAGGCTGGAACCAGCCAACAGCTATCATCCATGGTATATAGCTTTCTGATTGATGTAGGTAACATGGCTGGGTTTGCTACATCCAAAAAAACTATTTTAGTTCTGTGATAACCATTGCAGCATCACAAGTTTGTTATTGTGGGGCTATGTATCCTTACTCTCATCTCTGAGATGATACACCACATGAATTTAGAGAATGGACAGACAGTAGAATATTGAAAGATATAATAGCTGAAACCATGATGCAGTTGCTGTGTTAAGCCTTGCTACTGAGCTAAGCTGCTGGGGCATTTTTGATTTATTTAACAGCAGCATTGTTTTTGAACGTTCCACTGAGTGTTGTTTTGGCAGCAAAATTGCAGTGCTTGAACAAGTCATGTTGGAAGAATAAGCTTGACGGTTCACATCTCTGTTGGCTCTGTTAAGCCACATACAGCGACAGATAGATAAAAGCCACACATGTTATTGAACACTTTGTTACCACCATAAAATAACTGTCTAACAGGACAAAAAGTATCTAGGTCACAGTGTGAAAAGTTGTCAGTTCACTTGTTACTTTCTTCTCTAGCTTGTCCTCTAACTGTATCACATTCTCTTCAATTCTCTCAAACAGTAAAGGTTTCTCATGTGAACAATGGAAAAAATAGAATTTCTTCCCTCCATTCATTGTCTCCCAACAGCTTTGGATGTGTGAAAAGGTGGGAGGATTGTTGGACCTGCTTTGCTCCATTTAGTTTGTGCACTTTGATGACTTCAGTTCTAGTAATTATGGAAGCGCCACCAAGGAAGCAATCTCAAAGTGAATTGCCCTGAAAGTTGTACACTCACTGATAGTTAATGTTACCCAATGGAGTTGCACCATAAAGGGAATGTTCTTACTCATCTACTACATGCTTTCTAGTACCTCAGTGCCATCTGCTAGTATTTCACTTAGCAAATCCTATGATAATGTGCAGTGTGTGGGTCTGAGTGTGAATGGTTATCCATTGCTTTGTATTGTGATGGACTGATGACCTGTTCGGGTGTATCACGCCTTTTGCCTAATGTTATCCGGTATAGGTTTCTGCACTCAGTGACTTTGACTTGGATAAGTGGTTAAGAGGATGTAACGTATGTATGTATGTATGTTCCATATGATGTGCTACATGCCAAAAATATGTGACCCATTTTATGTTGTGACTATGATGTATGTCCAGCATGTCAAGTGTGCTTAAACACAGTGCACTTCCTAAAGCTGCAGTGGATACTTGAAGGCATATCAGACTTACTTACTAGAGTGCATGAGCCCATTAATTGTGCAACAGTCTTTAATAATGCATTTGTTTTACCATTTAGTGGAAATTAAATAGACAAAAAATGGCAGGTTCCTAAAACCTAATTTGCGGTGTAGAGAGTAACTGTTCTATTAGCAAAAATAAAACTTCAGTAAAAACATGTTGTACTAAGTATCAGCAGTTGGTTTGTGTCAGCCACTTGCCTTGTCCTCATTGATTTAATAAGGGCATGGCAACTGATTTAGCATTAATTCAATAATGATTGCTACTCAGAGGGTTACTTAACCTCCAATAACAAGTTTTTGGCCTAAGGGAAACTGGTAATGAGCTGTAAATACACTAACATAGTATCACCTTACAAGTATATCTGGAGAATTTCATGCCTAACTGTTGACTAGTTATACATCCAAAATATAGAGAGCAACACTAAATTCATTTATATTCCTTTCCTTTTGGCTGTGCTCTTGTTCTTCACCATCTATCATGTGAAATATCTGGCTCTTTAGCTGCTAGATGATCCACTATGTTCACAAGCTAGCCAATAACTTTGTCTGTCTGCCAGTGGTTGCTGTGCAGGTAGTGTACAGCAGTTTTATTATGAAAAGTGCTGATTTCTGCAGCCAAAAACAATGCTTTAAGAGTGCTTGGACACTTACACCATAAAATTATGTGCTGGAAAACCAAAACAATGAGCTGAAAGGCACTGTAAAGTGCTGTATAGCCAAGAGCAACTGAAGTGTCAGATGTTAATTTTTTGAGCCCACCACTCCACTGTGTGTCACCCCTTTTCATATGAAACTAGCCATTTGACCTGTTGTGTATTCAAAAATCAAATCTATTGGAGTAGCCAAATGAGTGAACAATAAAGCACCACAAACATATACCAGTGATGTTTCATGTGGTTGGCTCTTCGGTCAGGACTTTCACCCTATTTCCTGTTCAAATCACAATATGGTTAGAATAGCAATTGTGCTATATGCCTGAGTGTGTGTTTTTATGTTAAAACAAATGCATGAGCAAAATGACCTGTCTATTCATGCAGCGTTATTTAGTTCTGAAGTTGTCTCTTCTGCTCTCTCTCTCTGTTGTCTTTGTCTCCTGGGCTTCATGCTTTGCATGCACAGGATGAGACACCAGGGGAGGTTAAGAGAGGAGCTGGAATGGAGTTCTGCTCCATTTACCACCCTGAAATATTCCTCTTAGAACGACACACTCTGTTTTCTCTCTCTCCTTACTCTCAGTGCTGTTTCTCACTCTGCTCTCACTTCTCATCTCTGTGACATGTGGTCATTTCACTTCATTCCAGGATGGCTTAGCAGTACTTTAAAAATTTGCTGCTGTCCTCCCATCCCATCCTGCTCAATTGCAGGAAGGCATTGAGCTTCATAGGCAGGCCTGTTCCCGGTAGCTATAACTCTTTTCCTAATCACTAGTCTCTCTCTGCTGTAGGCACAAGCTTTATCTATTGCTTCGCAATTTTAGTTTTCTACCAGTGTGCCTGTGACACTGGTGCCCATGAACACAACAACATTAAAACCACTGACAGGTGAAGTGAGGAACAGTTATCTTCTTACAGAGCAATGTTCTGTGGCTTCCTCCAGCATGACGATAATGTATGTTTCGCTGCACTTCCAGGAACATGGACAGGACATTGACCGGGCTTCCGAATTCAGATCACAGTCTCATCCAGTATCTGGGGATGTGACAAAACGAGTCCGATTCACGAATAGCTGGTGCCAGGTGCTAGACACTACAGAACAGCCCAGAGATCTTGCATCCAGTGCCCTGATGGGTAAAACTTATTTTGGTAGCATGTGGTGGACCCACGATATACACATACTCTCATATGCAAGTAAACAAGTATCTTCTTGTTTTACAGTTTCAGTGTAGGATAATTTTAAATTTATTTATGTTTAAAACTATCAGACACTTAAATATTTATTCAAAGGCAGGATAAAGCTGATGAAAATAAGTGGTTTTGCACTTACATCTATTTAGCACATTAGCAAAATGAATAAAAGAAGATGGACATAATACACTGTGAATGCTGCAGTGAAGCTTTTGTACAAAGTGAGTTCTGAGTATATTTTTACTGTGGGGTCTGTTGCCTCGTTCATGGTCTTCGTTCTCCAAATAGTGTGGATTTTGAAGGTTTTTGGCTTCGCACGCCCACATGGAAAATACCTATTGTTTAAACTCACACACTATCTGCCTGTGCAGCACTTAAATCCTTATTATGCAGAGATTTTCTTGGCATCGTCTCTTCTGTATCTGAGTGGACGTAGCTGTGCTGTCCCTGGCAGCAGGACTGTAGCTGGTTCACATAAGGACATGGTCACCTCACGTTTTACAGTTTATATCGTATATTAGGCCACAGGAAGGCTGATGTATGAGCTTCACCGAAGTGTTTTCACCTTGTGTGTCATTATAACCTTCACCCTTCTGTAACATTTTGGTACACTCACCAGTTCTTATGGCAGCACACATAAAGCTGCCACAGCTGTACTCCACATGACCTTAAATGTACTTTCATGAACACAAAAGCACATTATAGTGCAGCTACGTACTCTTACACATTGGCATACACACACAAAATCCACCCTGATTGTAGGCCTCTTTTCCCAGCATGAATTCATTTGTAACAGTGCTGATCTTTTCTCAGAATCACATTAATCTTAAAATGAGTCGGTGGGCATGAGTTGTATATACATTTCACATTTGGAATAAGGCTCCAGTGAGTGCATCCAATTAAGCATTTTAGGTCTATTGCCCTTCCCTTGTTGGGTGTGCTGTGTGTCATTTTTACTCATGCATGTCTGGTTTCATATTTCCTCCCCATTAAGACTGCTTTGCTCTCTTCTATGTTGTGATAGCAGCTAATGACTCACTGGAAATCTGCCTGGTGTTTATCAAATGTTTCAGTGCAGGGTTGGTGGTCTAGAGTCAGTCTACCCTTTTTACATTATCGTGAGGTATTAGATAAGCAGCCAAAACCAAGTGATGGCACCATCATATATAAAGAAATAATAACAAAGTGAAGTACCCTGCAATGATATCTTGACTATATCACTCTGCTCTTTGCACTGTGGAAAATTATACTCTCAGAGAGGGAATGTGTTGATTTACCTCAGGCTGTCATCTGTT
Organism: Etroplus canarensis; assembly: GCA_015106775.1. Classification (NCBI taxonomy): domain Eukaryota; kingdom Metazoa; phylum Chordata; class Actinopteri; order Cichliformes; family Cichlidae; genus Etroplus; species Etroplus canarensis. The sequence goes on along the minus strand of VUQH01089084.1, from coordinate 2,071 downwards.
GGTGAACTGATAAGAATGTATTACGAAATTGCATGTATCGGAGATGTAGTGAAATTGCACGCATAATGCTAATAAATATCTGCACAGACTTTCAAAAAAATGAAGGTGGTGTTTCAGCGAATACATCATTCATATGTGTGCACGTCTCTTATCATCTTCTCAGATTTCTCAGATATTTCAGCAAGAAATTCAGAATGGATATCAGTGATATTATTGGGCAACCTGGCCAAGCTTGTCTAAGTAGTCCAACTAAACAAATCTAAACTTGTTCAGTCATGCGTTTTAGGACACTGACAAAATTTTGGTAATTTTGCCTCTGTATACCACTACAGTGACTGTGATTGTCAAAATGAGATTACATTTTAGACTTTCAGCTTTAATTCAAGGACTCTGACAAAAGAACTGCTATAACCTTTTAGGAATAGCCATTTTTATACGTAGTCCCCCATTTTCAGAGACTCAAAAGTAATGGGACAAATGACTGACAGTTTTGTTTCCAGGTGAGGCCTCTTCTCCCATTATTTCATGACAAAATATGCAGATAAAAGATCTGGAGTTTATTTGAAGTCTTGGACTTGCATTTGGTAGCTGTTCACTGAAATTCTCAATATGAGGTTTGAAGAGATGTCAGTTCTAGTGAAGGAATACTCCTTTGTCACTGCTGCTATTAAGGCTTTAATTGAGAGACTTTAGTGTTGTGTGTTTTTTTTCTAGTGTGTGCTTGTTTGTTGCTGGCTGTACATAAGTTCCACTTGGGAATAATAAAGCGTACCTTGAACTTGACCTTGAGGTCATTATGTGGCCCAGTGGTACTGGGTCACAAGTGTTTATTGATGATGTGACTACTGATAGAAGTAACAGGAGGAATTATGAAGTGTACAGGGCTATACTTTATGCTCAGATTCAGCCAAATGCTGGAAAACTGATTAAACGGGGCTTCACAGTACAAATGGATAATGACTCAAAGCACACTACAACTGCAACCCAAGATTTACTCAAGACAAAGAAATGGAATATTCTTCTATGACCAAGTCTGTCACTTAATCCCAACCCAATAGAGCATATTTTGACTGCTGGATTTAAAAGCCACTGTTGTGGTGTACAGAGGCAAAATAAAAATAAATAAATAAAATTTAAAAATTGTCATTGTCCCAGTTGTTATGGACCTAACTATATGTTTCTAAATGAAGACTCACCAAAGGGTTTCAATTCAGAACACCTTTTTTCCCCTCCAATATAATTTGTCATTGTGTCAAGTACAGTTATAAATGTATTGGTACTTGATTATGTTACTGACAACATCAAAAACTGACAAACAAAAGAGAACTCATTCTGCTCTCTAGAATCCCATCAGACCTTACTCACCTTATTGTTCTTTCTGTGGTTTTGTGCTAGGTTTCCTTTCAGTTGTAGTAAAACTGCAAAAATATGTGGTTGTGTCACAAACACTGACATATTTTTAGTGTGTAAATGATATCCTCGTTATTTCACAGTTGAGTAAGTTGAGCATGTATGTGCGTTTTACCATTCCCTCAAATTTAGCTGAATAAGAGGACAAGAAAAATATTTACAGTGACATTGTTCTTTGACCAATAGTAGTTTAATTCAAACTTAATCATCTACATGGGGCACTAAGGGTGTTCGTGGGGAATGAGGAAGAATGTTGGTTTTTCAAGGAGCATCTGATTATCGGAGTGCCCCCTAACTGAAGCAAACTATCATCAAAATTTAGGATATTAGTAAAAGGTTTAAGTATCTCTGCTGAAATCTATAATCAAAACAGAATCTTCAGACAACATGTGTGTACCAACTATTTTCACTTTTACTCTATTTTGAACCAAATGCTGTAGAGAAGCTGATTAGTTGCGCTTCATTGTCTGCATGAAAGATGTTAGATGATCTTCTGCTGCTTGGGTGTCTCCCATTAAAACCACAGCCAGAAACAAAGGGATTTTCCAGGAATACCAGGTCCTGAGTTCACTAACTCTGTTTTCCTCCACTACCCTCTCCCTCTGCTTCAAAGGACAACCCCCCCCCCCCAAAACCCCCACCCCCCCCCCCACCACCACCA
>VUQH01089082.1:1902-22689 GCA_015106775.1 Etroplus canarensis | reverse complement strand
AATGTAAACAATACACAAAACAAGCATGGCAGACAGCGTTGATGGAGCTAGTCACTGGAAAGAAAGTGAAGTTTTACTCACATGCTGATCTGCTGCAAATTGTAGTTTTGCTTTTGTCTATGCTGCCCTTCCAGCAAGCTTCCAGAAATTCAGCCAAGGAGGTTTCGTGTAATCTTACTGACATACAGACAGTGGGCGCTGAAAACACAACTGCTTCGGCTTTCACCTTGAAATATCATTTCGAAGCGACAACAGCATAAACAGTAGTTTCCTCCTATCAACTGACCCCATCTTACTCGGCACTGAAGAGTATAAACTACCCAGTATATTCCTAAAGACTGTTTCTTAATGTTTTGTGGATGATAATTCTAGAGATTGATCTAAGCTTCCTCTCTGCTTGCACAGGAAACTGTAGCCAACAACCACTCAGTCACTATCTTAAGCTGCTCCAAGTCTATATCACCAGTTCATGATGAAAAGACTACCATCAGGCTGACGCAGGAGGAAAACTGCACTCCAGCTTTTTACCTGCAAAATGATGCCCAGAGGCAGGGAGAGGGTGAGTATGTGGTTAAACACTCCACAGGATAGTAACTAGATCACTGTTTTAATTTTTATTTCACTGTGTTATGTAATAGTTTCCAGTAAGAGAAAGCAGCAAAACAGAATTTGCCTGAATCGCCAGGATTATGTTTCTCCCCATTCATTCGCAGGCAAGACAAGTAATACCATCAGCACTACGCCAAAAGACCCAAAAGCAGAGTTCACAGAGATGGAGAACAGCTACAGCCAGTGTTCACCCTGCTGGTCAGATGAACAGCCGTCACCTCCGCAGCTCCACTGTGCTGAGTCCTGCCAGCGTTCCCATTCTGAACTCTCCCTGCCCCTCAGCAACGGTTTAGCTCACACTCCTCTCCACACCAACAACGCTCTCCGTGGCCACCAGAGGAGAGGAGCTCGGGTCAAAGTCGTAGGAAAGAAATCCACCCAAAGAATGTACGTATGTCCTGATTATTGACACACAAATGTTATGTCCGTGATGGCACAGGCATTACAGTATACCCTGATTATTGGGTCTGTCACTCTGTATATCAAGCATAGAAACACAGGAGCCGTACACAGTGGAAACTCATACTTGCACACAAGGTACCATACAGTTAAGTTCACAAGTTTTTGGAAAGTGACACATTTTTTTATAGTTTTGTCTCTATGCACCACTACAGTGGATTCAGACAAAATGAAGTGCAAATTTTCTGCTTTAACTCAAGGAGTGTAACAAAAGAGCTGCATGAACTGTTTTGAAATTACAGCACTTTTTACACTTAGACCCCCATTTTCAGAGGCTCAAAGCCAGAGATTTTGTCGGGATATAAGGGCCAAGGGTGCCAGAAGTAGGGGGCTCAAGGGCCCATTTGACTTCCCCGGTTTACGGCCCTGTCCCATTTTCTTTATAAGTCTGGGATCACGATAGCCTACACACAGCTTCACAGACCGTTGTCGACAGAAGGACTTGGATACTCAGACCATGCACTTTTTAATCTCACATCAATGGCATTAATTAGTGACTATCATGGTGCCACAAGTTTGTCTTGTCCTCACAAAACCTCTGAATGGCAATTTTGACTGGAATATCCTTCACGTATGAGAAAAATCTTCTTTCCCAGAATGGCACGATCACAGAATTGCAGTCACACTACACTGTGTCATGTTCCTCCCCCTAGAGGGCAGTATCATAGACTTCCTGTTGTAGAATTGGAGTAGGGCCTGGACCTGGAACTAGGTTGGATGGAAATGCTGGGGGGTGTGGATGATCCCACACAGGATCCTTTAAGGAGGAGGGTGTGGATGGCACAGAGGGGCCTGAGACTAGAGCACTCTGGCCTCGTAGCTGCTCCCTGACTTCCTGCTCTAGACTAGGAGGCACAATCAGCTGGTCCTCTGGCTCCTGCTGTGCTGGAGCAGTGAAGTATCCAGACTTTTTCTTAGGAGCCTCTAAAGCAACCTCAATTAGATTATGACTGTCTTCAGGGGCTACTACAGAGCCATTGGACAACTTCTTCCCAAAGAGACTGGATGTAGAAGGAGATTTCTTTAGGTCAGTAATCTCTCTCCCACATACGGCTAGCAGGCAGCCATTTGTAGCAGAAACCACCACACTGTTCTGTCTCCGCATTTTGCCATTGGGACGATCAGAACCTCGCTTTTCAAGGTCCAAGTCTTTAAGGCTCTCACGGGCCCCTGACCGTAGTTGAAAAGCACAGCAGTGAATGTCTACCTCCACTTCTAATTTGCTACCATTAGAGATGACACCCTCAAGTGGAGTTTCATCATCACTGTCCAAGCCATTGTCAGACTGATTACTTGAGAATGTAGCACAAGATGGCTGCCGCTGAAATAGGCCTGGGTGGGTTTCTGACCCAGCTGAGCCTGGCACCATGATCCCACACAGTGTAGTAGCAGGGTGTAGGCTACAGCGTCTCTCTGGGCGGGATGCAGTGCCAGAGGATGGATGTTCGTCTGAAGCAGTGGACCCTGCCTCACTGCCCATCTCTGAAGCTGATGTCTCACTGCTGAACTCAGTGACAATACCACTGCTAGAAGAGAGGTTGGTGGCTGTGTCAGTGGGACCTGGGGTCACAGACATAGGCACAGGAGCAGGAGGGGGGGCCCGTGGCTCAGTGGTGGAGACAAGTGGCTCACACGTACAGCTGTCCTTACCAATGTTCAAGGACACCACTGCAGCCCCAATGTTGTCCTTGCAGCCATAACTCTGGGCGAGTGAGCACAGCTTTTTAGCAGCAGCACGAGGATCCCTTACAGCCTGCACAGTGCAGACAGCCTCTTGGTAGGAAACTCGTTCAAACAGGGCTCGATTCCCCAAGATCAAGAACTCATCCTGGGAACAGAGTGGCTCAGTGCACACCCAGGGCTTGGGAAGTACCCAGGGCGACAGATAAGAGCAGCCCAACAGGCGAGAGCAGCATGTGACTCCACTCACTTTGTTATCCTATAAAACAGAAGTGCCATTAGAAGTGCAGCTGATTATATAGCCTGAAATTGTATACACACTGGAATATGAAACTGCATATTAACAGTAGACTAGAAATTCTATGCAACTGCTCTAGTTTAAAAACAGAAATCCAACATATGTACTACCTCTGTAATAATGGCTTTGCTGAGTTTAACACGCTCCATCTCGTCAGTGCAGTTCTCCAAGCTGTAAACTTTAGAAAGAGATACAGGCCTTCCATCTCGGCACAGCACAGCTTGGCAGGTGCCCACGTTGGCCACAGTAAGGCTAAAGGATGCTCCTGGATCTGAAGTTTCACGGTGAATATAACACAGCAGGCCAGAAGCACCCAGTTTCTGACCAGCCATACCTAGTTTCCTGCCCCCCAAAACAGAAAAAGCTGCTGATAAACTCTTTTAGTCACTAATGCATTAGGCCTTCAGTTATGTTCTCTTTATTCACAAGTAAAGCCCCAAATCCAAAAAGGTTGGTACGCTCAATAAAATATAAATAAAATCACAATGCAATGACCTGCAAATCTCATGGACCAATGTTTAATTCACAAAAGAACTTACAAAACATATCAAATATTGAAAGTAAGACATTGTACTATTTCATGTAAAATACTAGCTTGAATTTGATGGTAGCAACATGTATCACAAAAGTTGGGACATGGCCATGTTTACCACTCTGTAGCATCCCCTCTTCTTTTAAAAACAGTCCATAGTCTGGGAACTGAGGAGACCAGCTGCTGGACCTTTGGGACAGGGATGTTGTCCCATCCTTGTCTGATATAGGATTCCAGTTTCTCAACAGTCCTGGATCTTCTTTGTCATATTTTGTGTTTCATAATGCACGAAATAGTTTCACTTGGTGAAAGGTCTGGACTGCAGGTAGGCCAGTCCAGACTCTTCTACTATGTAGCCATGCTGTTTTAATAGCTGCAGTATGCAGCTTGGGATTGTCTTGCCGTAACATGCAAGGCCATCACTGAAAACATCGTCTGGAGGGGCGCATATGTTACTCTAAATCCTGTATATACCTTTCAGCACTGATGGTGCCTTTCCAGATATGCAAGTTGCCAGTACCACAGGCACTAATGCACTGCCATCCATCAGAGATGCAGACTGTTAGAACAGGCCTGGGTGGGTTCGTGACCCAGCTGACTCTGGCACCATGATCCCACACAGTGTAGTAGAAACTTAGCGCTGATAACATTTCAGTTGGTCCCTCTCCTTTTTAGTCCAGGGGATGCACCGTCCATGATTTCCCAAAAGAATTTCAAATTTTATTTCGTCTAAAGACAGGACAATTTTCCACTTTGCTTCAGTCGATTTAAAATGAGCTTTGATTCCTAGAAGCGTTCCTGAAATCATGCAGTGATGACTGTTTGCACTGCAGTGCCACCTGAGGGCCCGAAGATCACCACCATGCCCCTTGGATGCAGAGATGTCTCCAGATTCTCGAAATCTTTTGATGAGGTTATGTACTGTAAATGATTGAATGCACAAAGTCTTTGCAATTTAATACTGACAAACATTATTTTTGCTCTTTTTATACACACTCACATTACTGGCCAATTGCCAATTAACTTAGTTGGTCGCAATATGTTCCTCCAGCTGTTTCTTTTTAGTACCACTTACTTTTTCAGCCTTTCATTGTCCCAACTTTTTTGAGATGTGTTGCTGCCATCAAATTTAAGATGGGCTAGTATTTTTCATGAAATAGTAGTATATGTTTTTTGTGTTCTTTTGTGAATAAAATATTGGCTAATGAGATTTGCAAATCATTGAATTGTGTTGTTATTTAGATTTACACAGTGTCACAACCCTTTTGAAATTAAGGTTGTACAAAAAAGGGAAATAATGCAAAAGATAGGATAACATTTTACCTGTGTGAGGCGACAAAAGTGTTACACATATACACGCTGTCAATACGGGAGTTCTGCAGTTCCTCGCACAGCACATCTCCCATGGTGCACTGCAACAGCCGAGGCACTTCCTCATTGCGGTCTCCATCAAAGATACCATAGCATGCTTCCACACCATCTCTGAAGTGGTCTACAGCCAGCACAGACACACACAACCTGCGCCCAACAAGATGCAGATTAAAACAGATTAAGCAGAGCCTTCTGCAAACCTCATACAACCCTTTTTTCAAAGAAGTTGGCAACCAGTGTAAATGAAAACAAAATGTAAAACACTTCAACCCTGCACTCAAATAAGAAGACAGAGAAATTAATTAATGGCCCTGATCTTTGGCCCTTCAGGTACCATGGGATTAGATAATTGCAATGTATGGGCTTATAGGAACACTTAAACTGTACCACAGAAAGAAATTAAATGCCTAGAACTTGGGCAGTATACGTCCACCTTAAATCTGACCCCGTTTTACCTTGACCTTTGATCCCACAATCTTGTTAATATTATCAGATCTCTGGCCCATCCTAGGTATTAACTACACAAAGTTTGGTAGAGATCCAGCAAACAAATCAACTCTTGTAGTGCTAACAAAATTCATAACAGACAGACAGACGGACAACCTGAAAACATAACGCCTCCATGGTTGAGGAATAAAAATATACCCAAACAAAATCAAGAAATAATGCTATTGATTTGTCTGGACTCAAACTCTTAAAGAGGATGAAGGCAAGATTTTTATAGTTATAAAATTCAATAAAATTATTCAGCACCACTGTACAAATTAGTCTTAAAAAGATCTAATCACTGCCCTGATTGCAGTGTAAGGCACAGGTGAGAATCACAGATTATCTCATAATATAGTACGCACTTGTTCCTTTGACCACTCGTTTCAGAGTAACCATGCTTCCATGGAATGGAGGCACTCAGTGAGTCTCCTGCTGATGTGGTGGATTTCTGGTCTATTTTCAGGGTGGTTATGTGACTAAGAAAGAGAAAAAGAAACACAGTAGAGGGCACTGTACATTTACACCTCCATTATGCATCAAGACAGCTAGCGAGCAGGGCTGTGCAGAGACTGCTAGAGGGGCAGGTGCTCAAAGCACAAAAAATATCTCTACAGAGGAGTACAATATTTAACTGTAGGTCATGTGGTGACATATGATGGACTGGCAGGTGCCAGGACATTTATTATGCTCTCTTAATAATTAATAATAATAAATGTTCTTGTAAAGGGCCACAGGAAGATCTGCTACAAAAAGCAAAAAAAAAAAAACTTACTGCAATGATATCTCTGCAGCCCTACAGGATGGCCAACATCATAATCATCCCCCTCCACTACAGATTCCACAGTTTACTGCTGCTTAAGTTGTAAAAAATCAGTTTCCGGTGCTGTGACTCACCTGAAGAGATTGAGAGTTTTGTGTTCCAGCATCAGGCTGCTGTTGCCTGTCAGGTCCAGCTCTTGCAGAGTGGCAGGGAGGGAATCAGGCAGCTGGATCTCAGTCAGCTCATTACAGCTGAGATCGACAAGCTGAAGAGATCCATAACACACATGAGCTGAAACACGCTTAAAACGATCAAATGAGACAAAGAAAGCTAGAACAAGCCTGACCTTGATCTCGGGCAGGTTGAGGATCTCTGGGAAGACAGTGATATGATTCGAGTGTGCTATGAGGGTATGCAGTCTCTTACAGCTGGACACAGTGGAGGGGATAGTCTTGAGCTTGTTGCCACTTAGATTTAGCTCCTCCAGCATTTCCAGCTTACTTAGCTTACTAAAGACACACAGACACCAAACAATAAAGAACTCAAGTGAGCTGGAAACACTTAAATGTAGATTTATACTGAAGATAACATTTCAGATAATGGTTTGCTTAATAATAACATATTTAGCATATTAAAGAGAAATCTATGCATTTCATAACTTGCCGTTTAAACGGTAATCACAACATCACAACTTATGTATTAGAAAATGATGATGATGTGTTGATACAAATTATGCACACCATGCAGTTTGTTGATCTAAGTGAAGTATTTATAACATTTTATGGATACATAAAAAAGGTTTAATGTTAACTCTTTTTAAATGATAAAAGGAATAGTTATGTGACACAGAAGGTACAGGAACACACCTGGCAGGGAATGAGAGTAATTGGTTGTAGGCAATGTGGAGGATCCGCAGGTTCTGGTGACCAACCAGCAGAGCACCACAGTTCTCATTCAAGCTGTTCCCTGTCAGATAGAGCTCCTGGAGTGTGCTGAGGCTCTCCTCTGACTGACTGCTTGGAGGAATGCTTTCCAGGGCATTGGCTGACACATTTAAGTATTTCAGGCTATAAATATAAAACAAATAATGCATCAGCAGAAGTAATCAGGAGAGCATCTCACAAGTATACCCACTCATTCACATCTGGTGATGTTAAAGCTAAAAATCTGTTGTACCCTCCTCTATGTAGATGGTTGACACTTGACAGAGTACATTTAGGTAAAACCAAAGAGCGCTTAGACTACTGGTGTTTGTAAGGACCTGAAAAACAGTCAATCATGCAAAGCTGAAAAAAATGTTTAACTGTAAATTAAACAATATTGTAGCTGGCCTCACCTTTATCAGTGAAAAGCACAGTGCAGTTATAAATATTAGATGACTGAGGCACAGGGTAAGAATTCTTTATTTACAGGGTTGTAGAGATCTTAGAGTTTAATATAAATTCATACTCTAACTTATTATTGCAAATAGAGCATTGATTTACATTTTGTTGACCCTGCACATATAAAAGGGACAGTAATATGAACTCCAGTGGTTGTTATGGCATTGGTATTAAGTAATTGTGTTTATCACATACTGTAAAGTCATAAAACTTGTCCCTGTGACCCAGTAAGGAGTGCACCTCATTATACTGTTGTTTTAATTCAGTTTTAGACATTATTTAAGTGCAATGATATCTCTGAAGCCCATAAACCCAACAGGATGGCCAGCATCATACTGGCCTTATGGCTTTTTTCTTTATTTGTATAAATCTGTGCTAAGAATTTGTTTCTGTTGACATACTTGTTTCCATCACTCTTGATTGCTTTCCCTTCTATGTTGTCCAGCTCTTGGACAACAAATCAGGAAACAGGTGGGGAGTAACTCTTTACGGGTGATAAAGTAACATAATTAAATTACAAAAAATGTAATTAATAATTATTAATAATTATTAATAATCATTTAGTTACCAAAAATGCAATGAAATTATACATAGTGTTCAAAATGTTGGTGATTACAAAGGGGTCACATCCAAATATGTAAAGGATGGAGGATATAGTTAAGTTGAGGTTAAGGCTACTTCATTGTCATAGGAGAAAATCTATCTTGAATCTAGAAACTAATACATCAAAAACCATACAATACCAAACATTACATGAAACACATGAAATGGGTGCATTTCAGAAAGTACAGATCTAAGTTAAAAAAACACTGTAGTTACATCAAAGCCTCTCTACTGCTCTGTCTACTCTATCTACCCTGCTTGAGCTTTTTGTTAAGAAGTTTATCTGTCAAAGGAAGAAATAAATTCTCAACGCTTATGTTTGCACAAAGGTCCACTATACCTTTTTTCCAGACTACATTAGCATGTACACAGAGTACAACATATGCAAATGATCATATGAAATATGACATTCATTGTGTTGTGCTGCATCTTGTTGTCCTGTTTTTGTGGATTTCTGGATAACCAGGGCCACCAAGCATCAAAGGTTGGATGGCTTACATGGAGCTGTCTCTACATTTGGACGAGCTCCATGAGCATTCACAGTGTCATTCTTGATTTGTTCTGTTCTTTAAATTTGGACAGCCTCTTTTCTGCCAATCAAATTAATGCTTGTTTCACATTGACTTTCAGTGCTGCTTTCATTCTGAAATCAAAAAAGGGCTCTAACATGGCTGTACATTGTTAAGCCTGTTTACCAGCAGTCAAAACTCAATGTCAAACTTCAGAAAACACCTAAAACCTGCAGAGGACTTTGTTCCTTTTTTGTTTGATTTATAACATTTGTTAAAAGTAAATACAATATAATCAAAAGGTAATAGTTTTATTACTTTTTTTTACAGAATTTTTCAGAAGTATGACAAGTAATCTGTTCCCTTAAAAAAAACCTTCCCTACAACATCAGGAAACCCATTATGCACAGTCACTCCTATTACATGTAGACAGCAAAGTGCATTCGATCATTTGAACTGCTAATGGGTGTTAAGTGATTTACTACACAGGAAATAGGAGCAAAAAATGAATCTCCAGTTACGGTATGGAATGCTTCACTGATCTTGACCACAATCTCGTCCTACAATTGCCTCTTCATTCCCAAAGCAATGAGCTGCAGTACAATAACTGCCCAGTGCAACACAACAGGGAACACACTACCAATAAAAGCTTCAAGTCAAAGGAACCAGCTGATAAAAGGCTCAAATAATAACCTAAAATGTCCCGAAGAGCCATTGAAAAGAAGAAATAGAAAGATCTGTAGAGTACAGAGGGTGGGACTCACTTTAAGGCCTTCAAAAAAAGACTCTCAGGAAGCTCAGCTAGCATGTTGTGCTGGAGGTCCAGGGCTTCCAAAGGGACATGGTCAAGGAGGTCAGGCACTCTTTGCAAATGATTGTACCCTGTCAGCAGTTTCCTCAAACTCAAGCTGTTGAGCAGTCTGCTAGAAGTCAGAAGAGATGTTACAGAGCGAGATCAGGACAGCAAAAAGCACTTCTGAAACTCTGTGTCTGGTAGAAGCAGTCCTTACCAATCTATCAATGACCTTTTGACCTAGCTTAGCTTGCTTATATAGACCAGCACAATAGCTTCTCATTCTCCCCTGACATCAACAACAGAAGTTACAAGTGGGAACAGTAGACAGGAATATCATCCAATTTTAAAACGCTTTTTCTGATTCATTCATTCAAATTCAAATGCCTGCACTGAAGCCTGGCAGTGAATGAGGGTACTCGGAGCCAAGCACCAAAAGATGGCCATGTTTTAACGTTGCAGCCAAAAGACACAGATACAGCCTTCCACAAAAAACTCTCATCAGGCTACCTTACTATCATTGAAGTAAAGATGGTCTTTATGTGCTGGAATTCAAGTGAGCAGTTAAAAAGATAGGCCCTATTTAATGTGTGAAACCTTAACTCCTTATTCTGAATTCATGAACCAGCTGTTTTTAAATGATAGGCAGAATAAATTCATATTCATGCAAGAAAAAATAAAAGAATAGTACTTGAACAGAAAGTTTCAGAATTTAAAAAAAAGCCCATAACCTGGAAGGAAGCTCAGACAGGAGGTTGTGTGTAATGTCCAGCATCTCAATTTTTCTGCAGTCACACACCCAATCTGGAAGGTACTCCAAGAGGTTCCTGTCTCAACACATACATCAAAAAACACACACAGAAACACTCAAACTGAGTAGAGTTGGCACTGTGTTTTTAATTGTATGAGAAGCTGTTCTGAAATAATAGTAAACAAGAGGCCAAACTGATATCCCCCCAGGGTCATTTAGGCATGCAAATGATCTGCATATAAATCAGAACAATTAGTTTGTACAGCTGGGACTGGATGTTTGGTAGAAAGTAACTGTATAGATGTTTCTTACACTGGCATAAAAAGTAGCTTATTTAACTACTAATCTATTGTAAATTTACTGTGCACAATTACACCTGCATCCAGCATGTTATCAATAGATATATTAAACATTACATAGAGAAAAATGTTTTGTATAGCACAAGAGTTTGTGATTTAAACGAATATCCATACAGGAAAAGTGGATCTAACACTTCAACGCATAACTTTGCCTTATACCTAGTAGAATATACTGGAAAAGGACGTGAACTTTACAAATACCTATGCCACTAGGATAAAAATAATCGAGTCCAAAGTCTAAAGTGATGAGTACAGTTTCTTTAGATTCTGGAAAACCCTTTGAACATACTGCAGAAAAGGGCAGACTTACAAAAACAAACACAAAAATAGGTTAACACCAAATAATTTTAATCTAGAGACCCATAATTTTTCTGAAGTACAACGCCAGATGCTGTGACAGTTAAACGGGTAGATGTCACAGAATATTTGGTTTTAGATTGCTGAGTAAAACTTATTTCAGTATTCACACTGATTTACAACCACATAAACACTGTGCTGAACTAGATTAATGAGCACTAAGATAAAGATACTATTTTTAGACATCAGAACCTCTGTAGCCACTTCTTTTTCCCAGCCAGAACTCACTGTGATAGGTCCATGTGTGTCAGCTGATTAGGGACAGGATAGATGTTGACTGTTGAGAGGCCTGTGGGAAGACAAATGCAGCAATCATCAACTAAACATCTGGACCATTTCTATGTGTGTTTATATGATGCGTGTAACAGTGGAGGGAAGGGCTGGAACATACAGATAAATGGCCAGTGAGGCATTAATAGCAGCTACTTGACGCTCTATTTGACTCACGGTTGCTGCTGGCATGAAGCATGCGCAGTGTGAAACCGCTGAGTGTGAGTGTCCCCAGCTGGTTGCGCTGGCAGTGCAGAGTCTCCAGGTTGCAGATGGAGCTCAGGTCTAGTGAGTCCAAGCAGTTGTCCCGTAAGTCTAGCAGGGTCACCTGGCTCACCACCTCTATGCTCTCATTTTTCACACACCTCAATCCATTCAGCCTATATTTAATGGAGGCAACAACATATTGGATATTAAATGAGCACAGGAAAAAAAGCTTTGGGTTATGAATAAAGGTGACAAAGTAAATGCTAAGTGCAGGTTGTACAGGAGCAATACTGAGACAAAATAATAGAAATATTATTTTTAGGCTCATTCCTAATTAATTTACCTGTCAAAATGTCACATCCAGCTTTCACTATTTAAAATTACAGTAGAAGGTCATCAGTGCAATTTCAGAACTAAATTACGCAAAAAACCAAGCCCTAAGTAAATCAGTGTACTTAGATCAAGGCACTTTATGATCCCATCCATCATGTTAATAAACAACACCTTTTGATAAGAACTGCCAGCACTAAACCATCACAGATGCACTTTATCCTTATAGATGTAGCAAACTACAATTTAACTTGGAAGGCTGAGTTATTATCTTGCTGTAGTTGGAGCAATGGTAGCTGGTTTAATCTTCAAACCATTAGGAAAGTTAGTGAGTAGGCTGTTCTTACTCCACATTCCCAACCATGGATGTTTCCTTGAGCAAGACAACCAATTTATCATTGTCTTGGATTCTTGAAGTGCTCTGGTTTAGGTTCTTGTTTAGTGTTGAGTTTGGGCTCCTGCTTTGTGTGTCTTTGCATCCCTCTGTCTCTTCTATGTGTTAGTGCCTTTATCTCTCTGGTTTCCACTTTCATTTTGGTAATTGCTTTTCCTTGTGTGCTTTAACTTTCTGTCTTTGTAACTGTACAGCAGCCTCAATTATATCTCGCCATGTCTGAGTCCTCCATAGAGAATTGCAACGTTATGACAACAACTCATTACAGATTTCGAGAAGCTTCACCAGACTTGGTAGGAGTAGTTGGTTCCTATTTAAATTCAACTCTCTGGCCCACATATGAATTGTACTTGCAGATATTACAGGGAATAAATATGTCAAAATTACCTAAATTCACTTCTGTGTCAACTTTTATATCTACCAAATCGTGAACAAAGCCCAAATCCAAATAAAGACACAGAAATAAAATTAATCTGGGTCTGAGCTATAACTAAATCTGGATTTTTCCCAGAATTCACATAACTAACAGCAATCATCAGGGAAATCAAATATTTTTGGGACATTGAGCTCTTTCTTGAGGTCACTTTGGCCCTGGTCTCAGAATTATTACTTGTCTTTTGTGGGCAAAATGCATCCGGTCTAGCTGTTTCCACCTATGACCTATTCCTACTTGTGTCTCATTGTCCTTTATCAGACTGTCTGTAATGCTTCATATGTTCCTTATGCCACTTTTGTAGAGTTTCCTTTTTAGTCTTAATACTGGGGACTTTGTACCTGTCCAATTGGACCAACCTACCTACTGTTAACCTACTGCTCAACTTGGACCACCTATCCTACACATTGCATATAGGTAAAGTCTGTTGGGCTTTTTACCCCCAAGCCTTACTGGCTCATCAGGCCGGAGCTTATCCCGGTTTCTGTAGCGTGAAGCAACTTAGGAGTTAAACTCCTCCTGGATGGAACGCTGGTCCATCTCAGGTTACCTTCCCAGTATTTACTGGTACCCATTTCTACTGCTGGTTGGACAGAGGCACCTTAACCATTACACCACCGCCCCTGCACACATTGCATATAGGCTTTATATATTTATATTATATATATATTTAATGGAGCGTCTAATGTAAGCAATTTTCCCCCTGGGATTAATAAAGTATTCTGATTCCAATTTGTGTTTCCTAGTGTGTATTGTTGTGTACTTCACCAGCCTATGTGTCCTGCTTTTGGGTTTTCTCTTTACCATCACTCCAAATATGCAACTGGTTTTTTTTGTGTGGTCAAGACTCCACCCATAAACGGAATATACACCCATTTTTACATTTGAACTCTGAGCATTGTCAGGAGAATCAGTTCAGAACAGAAGGTGCCCTTACTCACATATAGCACAGAAGAGCATTTCAGATTCATTTCATTAATTCATTTCAGATGTGTCTGTTGGAAATGAATAAATTAATTGTAGCAAGGTTGCTGCCTGGATAAAACATGAAGGAGCCAAGGTACATGAGACCTGCTCACTCACTGTGAATTCACTGGGCAATTTCCTGGGCTGTTCTCAGATAGGCTCAATCACCCATGTACTAGAGAGCTGGCAGGTTAAAGACCATTTAATGTCCAATCCAACTCTGCTGGTCATTTGCATTTTCACATGCATCTCTGGTATGTCTACAAAAAGTTTAGCGCTGGAATGTATTTGTGAAAACTGCTGCTGACCTTAGTTCTGAACAGCTCCCAGACGTGAAACAGGGCAGTGTAGTAATAGACATTTATTCTTAGCAAATGTACCACCTAAATAAAAAGGTAAGGGCTAGATGAACACAGGTTTGGCTGGAGTTCAAGACATTTAGCTTTGTGTCAGTAATGGAAAAGAGACAAAAGAAGAAATTTAAAGCTGCCTGGCAGTGCAGAATTATTCTTCACCTACCACCTGTTTGAAGAACAACTAACAGTGGCTTATAGGCTCCATTTAAATATTATATACTGACCCAGGATTAATCAACTGAATAAAAAATGAGTGAGTAGGAGAGTGAGCAGAGAAGAAAAAGACTGTGAGGAGGAGGAGGTACAGATGTTGAGAGCTCTTTGTTCTTTACTGGCCTCTTACCGGAGGTCAATGTTTTTCAGATGGCTCATTCTGACCAGAGTGCACAACTCCAGATTCTCCACTCTGTTCCCAGCCATAGCCAGCTTGTCAACTGCACTCAATCTCTCCAGCACAGCAGGGATGTGAGAGAAGCTGTTAAAGGAAAGCCCCAGGCTGTTGAGCTGAAACAGGCCACCCATCTCTTCAGGCAGGGAGCTGAGGTGGTTTCCATCCAAAGACAGCGTCTGCAGGCTAAGAGACAAAATGGACAAATCAGCAATGTTTTGCTTTCCTTTACTTAAGAGAATGGACAAAAGATCCACTTACACCAATTTGTAGTTGTATTCTTTATCTACTACAAAATGCATCCTACAAAATGCAGGACTGCATTTTGTCCATTACAAAAATATGAAAACTCCCTTAAAAGTTTAATACAGATTTCATGAGACTCAGATTCATTATGCATATAGTGGTTTGAAAATGCATACAATAATGACTGACAACAAATAAAAGAAAGATAAAAAGGCAAATAATTCAGAAAATAAATAATTATATAATTCGGGAAATTATATTAAAGATATCACTCTTCTCTTATCATTTTGTTGTTTTTATTGTTATATCCTTCTCTAAACCTTAAAATTCAATGCACTTTTTCATTGTGCATTTCTAGCATCAAACTGAATTTTACATGTATTGCTATTCACTGATATCCCAACATACTGTATGTGCTGTATTGTGTGTCACACCTTTGAAGGTTGCCTATCTGTACAGGGATGATGTGAAGACTATTGCAGGAGAGGTTGAGTTCAGTTAGGGTGAGGATCTCGCACACACATTCAGGGAACACACCCAGACGGTTGTGAGATAAGTTCAGGCTCTTTAGCTGGGAAAACCTGAAGAAAGAAAAGTATGAAGGAAAGTTATAAAAATCTATGGGCTTACTTTGTTTACAGTCTACATTTGCTTAAGACACTTACAAAAATATATCAGGAATGAGCACCAACATACTCTGAAGCATGTCTGTATTTATCACTATGATGCAGCATGGACATGGTGCCCAAAATTTTTTAAAAAGTCAAAAGGGTAAAAATACAGATTGCATGTATTTCTTCAACAAAATAGCAAACAAAGCCTGTGACTTAAAGTAAGTGAGTGACAAGTTTGTTTGTTTTTGTCATTGTTGTTGCTTTCATATAAGTAACAGAAGATGACTGGTTCATCACACTGTGGCGAAAGAGGAGTAAAAATAGTGGAAACTGATGATGTCTATCCTCCAGCAGAGGCTGAATAGCACTTCTTAAAATTTAGGGTGAATATTGTTGGTATTAGAGTGCTGCACAGTGGGAGTTCTGTAATGCTGTTTGTGCCTCAGGCTTGCACCATGTTGTGCCTGTGGCAGGCAAGAAAGAACATTGTTCATTTTGAAAAAGTATTTACATCACTCCCATTGGTTCTTTGATATTAACAGTTAATGATGTGACTAAATTTAGGGTGACCAGTCATACACTAAATAATACATATGATGATTTCTAGCACTGTTCATGTGCATTTGTTGTTTTAAAAAAAAATCACTCATTATTACCTCCTATTGTCTCAGTTTGATATTCCAAAAAGAAATACATCGTACTCATCAAATTTGCTGTGTATGTGAACATCTGTAACCCAAGTCCAAGACACCAGACTGTGATGAATGAAAGTGTGGTGTGCTGTGCTACACAGTTATATCACGATTATTGATTTCCACCTTCCATTTTGTCCCCCAGGTCCTGTGAGTGCTGGAAGTGAGTGCCATGAGTCACGACACTGGCTATTCACGTGTTATATTTTAAAGGCAAAATTAAGAAGATGTGAGAACAAGAAAGCAGTCCTCTTAGTAAGAATAGCATGCTTTTATAAGGATGTGTATTCAGTAATGACACAGTACAAAACATCCAGTTAGCCAAGCGTTCAACAGAAACTAAAGGGGGCTGATTCACACTCAGTAGCAACTAAAGATTTTAGCTTTTTTCAGCTCCAAGGGCAAAACTGGATGTGCCATTAAGTTCCCGTCCTGTGTCATGAAAGCCACAAAAGTGGAGCCACGGATCTGACATAAATGAGGATTAGCTGTGCGATGAGAATGAGATGCACAAATAACCACGTTTTGTGCCATTATTATTTAACCACTGCCAATTTTAAAAGGTTTGACTGTCTCCAAAGCCCTGGGCATCAAAATAACAAACTGAAATCCATCAAGCTGCAGTAAGGATTCTTTCATGGGCTAAGACATAATTCCGTAAGAGATACTTAGCATCATATGAATGAATCTTTATTGTCATTGTACACCAGGTGCAATAAAATTCTGTGGATATGGATATGATTCCATGCTCTCCAGCTAAAATACAAGCTCACACCATTTCTTTATTGGAAAGGTGTTTCACTTGATTTCATGTGATTACCTGGGGAGGTTGAGCAGGCCTCCAGGTCCCTGCAGGCTCATGAAGTTGTGTCGGAGGTTGAGATGGGTGATGTCCTGACTGTAAAACAGATATTCAGGCACTGTTTCCAGACTGTAGCAGGACAAGTCCACCAGGCTTACTGTCTGAGACACCACCTAAACATGCATACAGGCACAAACAGAGTTAACATTGATTAAAGGATTCCCTAGAATTCATCCATATTTTCTTTTTGGTTTGATATCACAACCTATATCTCATAGCAAACCCAAAACTTGACCATCTTTTATTGATTCTGCCTGTTGCTGCAATGTAGAGCAAATCACTATCAAAATAAAATGCAGCTTGTAGCTGCAGAAGCCCATCTTTACATACAAACTTGGATATTTCTAAAGTCTCTACATTATAAATAGCATAATTCTCAAGCACGGTGCTACTACAGTTGTTAGGAGGCATTTCTAGAACTAAGACCTGTACCTCTCCAGCTGAATGCAGCACACACCTGATGCTTCATTCAACAACTAAACATTAGCTATGGTTTTTGTTGTCTATTCTCTTAACGTAAATCTTTAACTTGTAAGTTGCCCCCAGGTGGCATTGCTAATACACTGGCATACATCAGCCCTATATTAAATCCTACAGTTATCATGATTGTGCTTAATTTTTTCAGAAAAGACGAGTTGACATTTTAAGATCATTTTAAAGATAGTAGCTTGTAGTGTGAAGTGCCAGGGAGAGTGTGATTACATCTGCAGCTGGGACTCTGCAGTTGTTTTAGCATATTTTAGTTAAAATCTTAATCTATTGTCACTGCATTAAACACTTTTTTCTTAGAGACCTGAGAGACTACTGTTTACATGCCGGTCATCAGTGCAGACTATGTGGCAGTGCTCAGTCAATCTACACTCACAATCATCTCCTCCATTAGCTACAGAGCTGCACACTGTGCAGCAATGCATAAAATGGGACGGCTGCTCAGCAGAGCATGACATCACGTCATTGCTTGATAAAGACAAAACTGTTTTTCTCCCACAAAACAACTCGTTGGACAGCCATTCTCTGTTTCTAAAAAAGAATACGTAAGTGATGTGACAGTTTGTGATGGAAATGGAGGGTCACAGAGAAAATAGGACAGATTTCCTATTTTAAATTGTTTGCTTTGTAATACAACACTGTGACCATGAGATATTGTGAAGAAATATGAGTTTATTTACTATGGGTGGCTCAGTCATTTATCAACCAATCACATAGTTCCCTACAGAGCTGAGAAACTAAAACAACTGGTCACTAGCACAGCTAACCAGAGCTGAAGTTATGGCATCACAGTTCAATAATTTACTAAGAATCTATGAAATGTATAAATGGCATCTGTTTAAAAAGCACCTTCAGCTATTTCCTGAGAAATATCTATTTCCGTCAGGCTGCACTTGATTAAAATTTCCAGACCTGTCACACTTAAAAATGATGCCACAGGCATAGACATTATTACAGAGTGAATGTGACTAAATATTAAGTTACAAAATAAATATGATTCACGAAATTAAGCACATTTCAGCTGTCATGCAGTCAGGCTCTACTTTTCACATATTTTGTACATTAACTATTAAAAAATGGAATAAAATTCATACTGGCAACAGATAGCTCATGTTCCCTGTTCTTGTATATATCTGCTTAATTTATAGCCTGTGTTGGCAAAAAGGGACACGTAAGCAACTTTTCTAAAATAAACCTTTTGGTTTCAGGGACTGTGATGTGGCAAACACAGCTTTTACATTGTCAGTATAATAAAATGTGCATTTCTACTTACTTGCTGTTAACTTTACCTGTTGCCACTTAGCTAGAGCATAATTTGTTGATTATATTAAAAATCCTATTTCTAGAAAAGCTGGGATATTTTCCAAAATGTAATAAAACAAAAATCTGCACTTTAATTCACATGAATCTTCATTTAACTGACAAAAGTACACAGTAAATATTTGATAGGTTTCACTGACCAACTTAATTTTATTTTGTAAATAAGAACATTTAGACTTTGATGGCTGAGTACACTCAACAAAAGTTGGGACAGAGTTGAATTGAGATTGAAAAGTGCACAGAATAGGTATACGACACCAGTTTGGAAGACTCCACACTAAGCAGGCTAACTGGGAGCAGGTGAGATATCATGACTGGATATAAAGGGAGCATCCAACAAAGCTTCAATCTTCAAAAGCATGGATTGCTCATGGCTCACCTCTTTGTGTCAAAATTTGTAAGAGAGTTGTTAGTTCAAAAGGAACATTTCTCAATGCAAAATTTCAGAGAATTTAGGTCTTTGAGCATCTGCAGTGCATAATATTGTGAAAAGTTTCAGAAAATTTGGAGGCACCTCAGTACGTAAAAGGCCAGGTTTGAACCAACAGATGAATGTATGTCCTCAGGCCTCACTGCCTAGGAAATCATCATGCTACTGTGACAAATTTAGTTCAGTTTAGTTTCATTTAAATAGTGCCAATTCACATCAAAAGTCACCTCAAGGAATTTTACACTGTAAGATAAAGACCCTACAGTATTAGAGAGAAAAGTCCAACAGTCAGTCGATCTCCTATGAGCAAGCACTTTGTGACTGCTGGAAGGAAGAACTCCCTTTTAATAAGATAAGACCTCCAGCAGAATCAGACTTAGGGGCAGCCCTCTGCCTCAACCAGTTGCGGTTGAGGGGAAAGAGAAAAGAGAAACGAAAGCAAAGAGAGACACAGACTATGGGAAAGAGAAGACAAAATTTAATGACATGCAGCACTACCAAATAAATGCATTGGGAGTGAAGAGAGGTGGGTGGAGAAGAAATGCCTAGCACATCATGAGAAATCCCCAAGCAGCCTAAACCTATTGCAGCATAACTAAGCCCTAACTATAAGCTTTATCAAAAAGGAAAGTTTTAAATGTAGAGAGAATTTCTATCTCCAGAATACAAACTGAGAGCTGGTTCCAGAGGAGAGGGGCCTGATAGTTGAAGGTTCTGTCTCCCATTCTACTTCTAAAAACTTTAGGGACCACAAGTAGGCCTGCACTCTGAGAGCAAAGTGCTCTATTGGAAATATATGATAAAATGAGGTCTTTGAGAGAGGATGTGAGTAGAAGGATTTTGAATTCAATTCTGGATTTAACAGGGAGCCAATGAAGAGAAACCAATATAGGGGAAATATGAAAATCTCCTTCTAGTCCCTGTTAGTACTCATGCTGCAGCATTTTGGATCACTTGAAGGTTCTTCAAGGAGCTTTCAAAGCAGCCTAGTTTTTCAGCCTCACTCTGAGACAGGATCTTTGTAATTGTGAAAGTGAAAAAAAGACAGTCCGATAGTGGTGAGATTTGCAATAGGAGTGACAGATGGGTTCAAGGTGGGGGTGGGATTACATCAGGGATCAGCTCTGAGCCCCTTCTTGTTTGCAATGGCGATGGACAGACTGACAGATGAGATCAGGCAGGAGTCTCCGTCGACTATGATACTATGATCCTAAAGCCAGAAAAAAGACCATTGGGGAGCGTGTGTTCTCTTTTCGTTTTTTTTCTTTTCGTGCCCCATTTTTGTGGAATACCCTCCCCCAGGATATTAGGCATGCATGCTCTGTGGAGGTTTTTAAAGCTAAGTTAAAGACCCACTTGTTCACCCTATCCTACGTGTTTTAACTCTATGCCTATAGTTTTTATTGGTTCTACTTGTTTTTAAATTGTTTTCAGCTTTTAAATTGTATTGTTCTTGCTTTTACTTATTTATCTCTTTTTCTTTTAGCTGTTCAGCACTTTGTTTGAAAGTGCTTTATAAATAAAGTTATTATTATTATGATGTTTGCAGATGACATCGTGATCTGTAGTGAGAGTAGGGAGGAGGTGGAAGAGAGCCTGGAGAGGTGGAGGTATGCACTGGAGAGAAGAGGAATGAAAGTCAGTAGAAACAAGACAGAGTACATGTGCATAAATGAGAGGGAGGCAGGTGGAACGGTGAAGATGCAAGGAGTAGAGGTGGTGAAGGGGGATGAGTTTAAATACTTGGGATCAACCATCCAAAGCAACGGACAGAGCACAAGAGAGGGGAAGGAGAGAGTTCAGGCAGGGTGGAGTGGGTGGAGACGAGTGTCAGGGGT
>VUQH01089080.1:0-12443 GCA_015106775.1 Etroplus canarensis | reverse complement strand
CCCTTTAAATGCTTTAATAAATGAAATAAGGGTCAATATAATATGGCTTTTTTGACAAGAATTTGCAAAAAAATACTTCTTTCATGTCAAAGTGAAAACAGAGTTTTACAAACTAATGTCAATTAATTAAAATTAGTGTAAAATAAATGTTTGCATAAATACTCATCCCCTTTAAAGGGACTGACCTTATTCAACAGAGGCGCAGCTAGTTGATTCCAGCAGTGCCTGAGTGCAGTTGATGTGTGTCAAGTGATTATAGTATTTATGCTACAGTTGCAACATGAGGAGAAAAGAACACTCCAAGCAACTCAGAAAAGATTATTGAGAAGTATAAGTCAGGAGATGGCTGGACTTGAAAAGAACTGTTCACGCCTGATCCCCGAGCAACCTGACAGAGCTTGAGCTGTTTGCAAGTGTCCAGATGTGCCAGCCTGATTGACATATCCACACAGACTCAGTGCTGTGATTGCTTTTTTATAGGCATTGTATGTCATCACTTACTCTAGTTTATGTTTTTGCTCATGCACAGATGCTTTAACAAAAATCATAGTGGGCTCTCTTCTTGGGCTGACAGATCGGGTGCTCTTTACTCTTAATCTGCTTCCTTCTTTTTTCCTTCTGCTCCATGTTTCAGGGGACACAAGATTTACTGTCTAGGTTATTGCAGCCTAAGTCGTTTTTTAACCACAGTCACTCTTTGTGGAACACTGGCAAAATTTACAATAAGCACACATAGTGAGGAGAATCGGTGTGACTATATTGGTATATATGGTTTGTCAATGCTATGACAATTTCTGTTATTCTAGTGCCAAGTCCTGTTGAACAAGTCTGATTTAAGGGACGGTATGGCTGCAGTAACTCAATTTGCAGGGATTAATGTAAACATCCACAAATATTGATTTATTATTTATCAGTAAAAATACAAGTAGAAATCCTGAATTCCATCAGTCAATTTCTTTTCCCAGGTTTATGCATCCCCACTGCGTCCTTTCAAAACATCTATTACTTTATCAATGACAAAAAGACTTGGGAGGATGCACTTGATTACTGCTTGGAGGAGCACACTGAATTTGCCCAAATAACCGACCTGAACATCAACACTGCAATACAGAACTTTCCAACTACATACACAGGCAAGGCCTGGATAGGACTTAGTAAAGACAAGTGGCTGTGGGTGAATGGACAACCAGCAACATACTTCGAATGGAACGTGGATCAGCCAGGCCAAGACACATGCGTGTACATGAGTCGTGATGGATACTGGAACACTTTTATGTGTACCGAATTGAAGGGTTCTGTTTGTTTTAATGGTGAGTACAAATGAAGATTATATGTTGTAAGATTTTACTCCACTAGATTAATCTGACATCTGTATTTATTTGGAAGAGTATCGTTCAAAACGTAAAATAAACTACTTATCAAGAAAGATCAGAGTTTTTTGTTTTTTGACCCAGTCCAATCTGATACTCAAGATACTGCCAAGTATGTGCCAAGACCTGCAAGAGGTACTTAGTGCAAAGAGTAACAATAATTATCTACCATAACAGAAGATATGCAATGATGATTTAATATTTATCTCATCTATAAAGGGCAGGTCTGGTGTGCATTCACCCCCTTGGCATTTTTGCTATTTTTTGTGTTACAACCTGTAATTATTTTTTAAACATTTTATGTAATGGACCTACAAAAAATATTCCAAATTGTTAAGTTAAATTAAAAAGCAAAAAAAGTATTTTGAAAAACTCTAAAAAATAAAGACAAATTGCTGAGTGCATATGTATGAGGTCTGGGCTTTGACTAGGCCCTTCCAACACACTAACGCTTTTCCCCTTAAAGCACTCGAGTGTTTTAACCACACACACCACAGTCCTGCTAGAAGGTGAACCTTCGTCCCAGTCCCAAATCCCTGGAAGACTGGAACAGGTTTTCTTCAAGAATTTCCCTATATTTAGCACCAGCCATCATTCCTTTAATTCTGGCCAGTTTCTCAGTCTCTGCTGAAGAAAAACATCCCCACAGCATGATGCTGCCACCACCATGCTTAACTGTGGGGATAGTGTTCTTGGGGTGATGAGAGGTGTTGGATTGGTGTCAGACTTAGTGTTTTCCTTGATGGCCAAAAAGTTAGATTTTTGTCTCATCTGACTAGAGGACCTTTTTTCATGTGTTTCCAATGTTCAGTAAGTCTTACAGATTCCTTTTGGCCAACTCTAAATGTGCTTTCTTTTTTCTGTGCACTCTTCCATAAAGCCCAGCTCTGTGGAGTGTTTGGCTTATAGTGGTCCTATGGACAGATACAGCAGTCTCTGCTGTGGAGATTTCCAGATCCTTGAGGGTTACCTTTGGTCTCTTTGTTGCCTCTCTGATTAATGCCCTCCTTTCTCAGTCTGAGTTTTGGTGGACAGTCCTCTCTCTAGGCATATTTGTTTTGGTGCCATATTCTTTCCACGTTGTGATGATGGATTTAATGGTGCTCTGTGGGATTTTAAAAGTTGGGGATGTTTGATTTATACTTCTCCACAATTTTTTCCCTAACCTGTTTAGAGCTCCTTGGTCTTCACTGTGTGTCTTGCTTGGTGGTGCCTCTTGATTAGTGGTGTTGCAGACTCTGGGACCTTTCAAAGCAGGTGTATATATACTTAGATCATGTGACACTTAGACTGCACACAGGTGGACCTTGTTTAACTAATTATGTGACTTGTGAAGGTAATTGGTAGCACCAGATCTTATTTAGGGGGTTTATAGCAAAGGGGGTGAATACATATGCATGCCACACTTTCTGATTTTTTATTTAATAGATATTTTTAAAATATGTTTTGGCGCCACTTTAGACTGTTTTGTGTAGGTTCATTAAATAAAATTAAAAACAATCAAATTATATTACAAGATGTAATGTAAAACAAAATAGGAAAAACGCCAAGGGAGGTAAATACTTTTGCAAGCCACTGTACATTGCAAACATGCACATAACTATTTCTACTTCTTCAACAGGCAGCCATTACCTTCTTAACCAGACAACAGTGAACTGGAAAGATGCCAAAACCGACTGTGAACGCAAAAACACAACTCTGGCTCAAATCCATGACAGCAAAACAAATAATCTTATCAGTCGTCTCCTGTCAAGTGACCAGTCTGTGTGGATTGGCCTCAAGTTTTCTCCACTTCAGTCAGAAACTGAACAAACTATCACAAAAACAAACTGGCTTTATCTACAACCTGACAACGAAAACAGCGAAAGTTGTGCTGCCATAGCGATGAAACAGAGAACCTGGACCAGTGAGCCGTGCGATGTGCTATATCCTTTCTTGTGCTATGAAAGTATGAATCAGGGAGACATTTCCCTTGTTTTAAGGCTCGAGACAGATATCAGAGGTGGCATATGTAGAACTGATTTATTACAAATCCTATGTCCAGAAGAGTTTAGACATTTTCCAAAAAAGAAAAAATCTGTGATATGTTAATTCATGTAAACCTTCATTCATTATTACAAAGAAAAAATTTAGTACTTTACTGACCAACTTAACTGTATTTTGTAAATATACACAAATAAAAAGTGCACAGAATATTCAAATAACACCGGTTTGGAAGACTTCAAATTAAGCAGGCAAACAAAAGCTCAGTCTTTGCAAGCAAGGATGGGTTGTGGCTCACAACCACTGCCAAAGAAACCATCATGCTACTGTGACAAATACAGCCACCTGGGCTCAAAAGGTGCTTTGCCACTTAACACAGTTCAGCACTGCCTCTATAAATGCAAACTGAAAATGTATCACGCAAAGAGGAAGCCATATATTAACTCTGTAGAAATGCTGTCGAGTTCTCTGGGCCTGAGTTCATCTCAGATGGACCAGAAGACTATGGAACTGAGTGTTGTGGTCCGATAAGTCGAAGTTTTAGCTCGTTTTTGGCAAAGATAAAAATGTCCATCCAGATTGTTATCAGTAGAGAAAGATGCTACAGCCAGCGTCCGTGATGGTATGAGGGCGCATCAATGCCCTTGGTATGGCCGAGTTGCATGTAGGTGAAGGTACTGTTGACTTTGAGATGTATATTAGAATTTTAGATACATATGCTGCCATGAAGAAGTCTCTTTCCAGGGCATCCATGCTTCCAGCAGGACAATGCCATACCATATTCTGCCCTGGCTACAACAGTGTGGAGTTGTAGACACAGAAACTAGTGCTTGCTAGTTCAGATCTATCACCTATTGAAAATGTGTGGGGCATAATGAAGAAGAGCATCAGACAGTCTGCTGAGCAGCTGAACTGTTACATCAAGCAAGAATCTACAAAATTTGCAGTTGCAAAACTACAACAGTTAGTACCTCAGTCCCAAAATGATTAAAAAAGTATTAAAAGGAAAGGTGATAAAACACATTGGTAAACACGCCTCTGTCCTAAGCAGCCATCAAATTCTAAATTTGTGCAGATTTACAAAATACAGTGAAGTTTGTACGTAAAACTATTGAAAAAAAAAAACTGTCTTTGTACTTCTGTTAGTTAAATAAAGGTTCACGTAAATCAACATACCACAAATTGTATTTTTTTATCTCATACTGGAAAATATCCCAACATCTCTGGAAATGGGGTTTGTGCACACAGTTCTTGCATTTGGTTATTGAAATAGTTTGGCTTTCCTTTTTTTTTGTTGCCATTTCTGCATCTGACAAATGGCTGTGGAGACTAGGACTTGAATTTTTTCCATAATTGATTAATATGCATATTGTTATTTCATTTGGGACTTAAATGAGCAGAATTTGATTAAAGACTAACAATAGCAGTAAATCCTTACAAATGATGAGGTGGAACTGTAGCATATTTGGGATGTTATATTTAAAAGCTGCTGAAATCATTACTAGTTGCAAATCTTCACAGCCTTTGAAATTCAGATATATACCAGCTGCACATAAACAACAGGCTGTCTAGGCATGTGGGCCGTTCAGTGTGGTGTTGCTCACCTTGTATGTGCCTACACAGCATTATATTACTAAAGAGGGTGTGGCAGTACTAGTAATCCTTACAGATTAAATGAATCTCATGACATTTTTAAAGGGCTTTATTGAAACTATTCAGCCTCCACACAAACAAATACATGAAATTGATTTTTTTAAAAATCAGATTATGTTACTCATCTGGTACACAATAGTCCTACAATATCCTAACTGGTACTAATCCAGCAGTGTTTAGTGACTTAATAACCTTATATACTTCCACATTCTCTTAAACAAGTTTAACTTTCACCTTGGGGTGGCTGTGGCTCTGGAGCTACCTCCTGAGCCACAGGTTGTCTTCGAACAAGAAGTTTGGAGATTCAAGTCCTGGCTTCTCCAGTCTACATGCCAAAGTGTCCTTGGGCAAGACATTGAACCCCAAGTGTGAATGTGTGCATTGTTTTCTACACATATAGGTAGAAAGATAAGGGGGAACTAGGCCAAGGACAGTTTTATATATAAAAATCAACCAATGAGAGAGTCTGCGTACATAAAGAGTCGTCCACTCAGCAGTAGCATACAAAATACAGTATTCTATCCGAGTACCCAAAGTGCTCTTTATTACAGTTCGCATTCACCCAGTCACACAGGGCTTTATTCCATGTCTTAAGTGCTTTCTAACAATCACACGATGATTAAGAGAAACTAAAATTTCAGAATCTTGCCTAAGGACACAGCTAGGGATCAAACTACTGACCTTCTGGTTGGTAGTGACCTGCTCTATTTTGTGAGTCATGGCTGCCAGACCTGCTAAATCATTAATACAGGTTCAGTCTGGCCAAAGCGTCTGTGTGCAGCCTGATAAGATCCAGTCAAATTTGGGCCAGCTAAAAAGCTGAGCTGATAAACATGTCATTTTAATGTTTTTATGATTTTTATGGAAAGAAAAATGACTTTTGTCAGCATTTTAGTATATATTCAAGTCATTTAGTTTAATGCACTTATATTAATGCTGTACATTTCCCTGATGTTCCTGGTGGTATTTGTCAGATTTCGTATGTTTTATTCTAAAATGTTTTTGCTGTCTTGTGCAGTTTATGAACCTGAGGAATCAAAGAAAACCGTGGTCAGCATGAATTTCCAAACCACCGAAAACCTGGAAAACCCAGTCAACAGTGACACCCTGATGAAACAGGTAAAGTGTGTGTGTGTATCAGTGTGTGTGTGTGTGTGTGGCTGGGTTAGCATTAACAACAAATTGTAACCACAATATTGAGGACATTTCTACATTTTAAGAACATTTTGACCTGATTTTACTACTACAGATAGAGTGAGGGAGAGGCTCTCAAACTGTGTAGACAACCAGGAAAAAAATATGTTGTGAAACTAATGCTGGCCTGACAGCAAACGACCAAGTGATTTTGACTGTCCAATGTCACAATTAAATCACGATAGTAGTGATGTGCCCCTGTCTTAAGTCAGCCTTACATATTTCATACTATCATAAAATATTTTTTGCTTTTATATATTTTTTTTTTGTCATGGCTCATGCAAATAGGGAAGTTCAATCAATTAAACATTGTCAGTAAGCAATAGGAGAGCTGTCTCCATTCTCTCAACTAGTGTTGTTTTCAGGTCACCCATGGCAAACAGCTGCCTCTGTTTCTCCTCCATTGCTCAACAGGTTTTCTTGTACATTTCCACCAGGTCCACTGTGGGAAATTATCTCAAAGGCAGTCTTCTTACAGATAGTGACCCTGCAAGATCCCCAGTCGTTGCGAAATGTGTCTAAAACAACACAACACAATGTCATTTGATGCGAGAGGTTACCAGAACTGAGTCTTTCATAAGTCTTTTTCAAGTCTTCCACAGGCAACTGGGTGAATCTTATTTTTGTATGGAAATAAACAGTTATTAATTTCACTTGGATTCTTTTTTCAGTGTTATGATTTATAAAAATTGGATCACGTTGGGCCTTTTTTTTCCTGCTTACACAAGATTTGAGAACTACTCGGTTAAAATAAGTGTTGGCATTCACAAGAATAGAAACACAGTACTGTAGGTGTCACATGAGAGACAGATAGAAAAGGAAGGGGTACTGTCTATTAAAACAACATAAAATGTCAACTAATACAAAGCAGCATACTTGGGCTTTCATCTTACTCCCTCTATAGCTTGAAGAAGCACTTACTAAACAGAGTGTGACTGACGTCAAACTAAACTTGACCAAACAGCCAGTGAAAGTGAAAAGGAGCAAGAAGACTGAAGGTACGGACACACGCAGGCACGCATACATGCACAAATGCACAAATGCACACACCCACCCACCCACAGACACACACACACACACAGAGGAAACTTATCTTTACTGCTCGTATCTGAGATGTCATTCTTTTGGTCACTACCTGGAGCTTGTGACCACAGGTGAAGGTAGGAATGTACAGCAGCCAGTAAAAAGAGAGTTTCACTTTCATCTCAGCTCTCTTTTCACCACGACAGACCAGCACAGTGTTTGCATCACTGCAGATCCTTTTCACAATATCATTTTGAATGATGTCTTCTCTCAGAGTCCTTTTGAAACCCCCCCCCCCACGTCACACCCATCATGCACCACATCCACTCACACGAACACCTCTCTAAACTCTGTACTGATTCTGTCTCGTCTTGCTCTTTGTTTGCCCCATGTCTCTCTCTGTGTCTCAAACTCATGTTTTCTCCTAGTTTGCATGTTGTCTTCTTTTTGGAAATAAAGCTAAAAAAATACTTATATCTTTTTTCAGATCCTCGTTGATCCTGTGAACGCAACTGCCAGAAAAATTTGCTGCAACATTGCTCATTCAAAAAAGGATTCGTTTGTGTCATTCACTTTTCAATTTGAAGTTTTCTCCATTTATTATGTGTTAATTATGTTAGTCTAGGTATATAAATGTGTTTTTGTGTACACAAAGTATAAACGTGTATCTTTTCTCATTCTAGTTTTGTATGTACGACTTTGAGATAATGGTGTTTTGTCAAAGCTGCAGGCGTATCTCAGTTATGCACAAAGTGTCGTTTGGCAGGGGAGTGTGAAACACCTGATGGTTGAACTGGTGAGACAGAGCTGTCCCATCAAGCAAAAATACTGTTGTATTTAAACCCAATCCAGCTAACCAAAGCATTTTTAGTCCCTAAAACCAACCACTAGGTGAAAGTAAAAAGCTGAGTATAAAAATACCTTGTAGATCTAATAGATCTTTCAGCAGCCAATATTTCTGGTAAGACGAAGGTGGCATCTGACAAAACTGCATTATTTGATGAGATCACATTGCAGTGATATAGTGACTCAGTTATTTAGAGATGTTTATTCTATTTAAATCCTCCAATAATGCTGAATATTGTTTTCACTGTTTTTATTGTACACCCTTCTGAACATAATAAATGAACAAGAGCAAAACGAGACTGTGTACCTCTGCTAGGCTGAACAGCTCAATCTCACAAAATTGAAGAATCGTCCCTGATTCAGAAAACAACCACTTATAAGCAGGACCAAGTCCCACAATTCAGACCACCATAAATTATTTCAAAACGTTTTCCACCTTTAATGTGACCTATAACCTCTATAGTACAATTGAAAAAGAATCAACTCTTTTAGGTGGGGGTATAAAAAATAAAATGTGTACAACAAGCTGGTTGCATAAATGTGCACACCCTAAAACTAATACTTTGCTGAAGCACCTTTTGCTTTAATTACAGCATTCAGTCTTTTTGAGTATGCACCTGCCATCAGTTAAAGTGACTGATTAACTCCGAATAAAGTTCAGCTGCCCTAGTAGGAGTTTTCTGACAATTACTTAGTTTAGTAAGTAGGAGTTTTAAAAATCTCTATTTTTTATTGTAAAAAATGTCAAATCACACCTTCTTAAACCTATAAAAGTGTAGTCTATTGTCAGAGCCTGATAGCTCTTATTCCTCTGTGGCATGGAGCTGCATTATTCATCAAAACTGCTACTACTGCTACTGTCATGGTATACTAAGCAGACCCAAATATAGGCAGACACAGGGGCAAAGGTTAAAGTGATTTTAATGGGTCACAAGGCTCTAACAAAGCCTATAAAGAATAATGCAGAGTCAATCTAGAGGCAAGCTCTGTGGTTAGAGCAAACGAGGCAGTTCTTCCAAAGACAGAGGTTCTTGGGGGAACGAGTAATCCACAAATCCAACTTTCCAGAAAGAGTAATTTGAAGTCCAGGGTGAGAGTGGATTGGGCAGAGTCCTCCAGAGGGTCCAGGTGGGCACTTAGCATTAGCTGAGGCTTCAGAGTGTGTGTTAGGAAATCCAGGAAGTCTTTTATGAAGCACAAATCAAGGCCTGCTTCTTGAAGGGTGAGTGATGTCACTGATGATGCCTGAAGCCTCGCTGCTTCAGGAAGTGGTTTGAGTGTTGGCATGATATATGAACATATATAAAGCACAATGGATCCCCACAAAATTTGCGTGTTAGTGTATGTGCTGGCGTTTTGCCAGTTTGCCACATGAAAGGGTTTTCTCCAAAGCCAGAGAAGTTATTTTCAAAAGAGAGAAACCGACTGCGTCTAAGCACAGTGGAAACCCCCCCCATTATTTCTTAACAAAAATGAATAAAGTCACCATCACCCCAGTATTCATAAGCACAATCACTGTCCCACTACCCACTGAGCAAAGGAGAGTAGGGGTAAGTTATGCATAAAGACAAGGTAACAAGAATGAGGAACACGGCAGACGTGGCCTGGCTTACTAAACTGGCTGTAGCTAAATGTTGAGGCAAAGTATGGAGAGGACTGCTTGGCTTAAATGCAGCTGGTAACGAGAATGAAGAACAGGTGCGCTACCACTGCTCCACCCCAGCCAACTAAACACATCAGGTAATACCCCATGTTCAGGCTGGCTGTGACTCAGGAGGTAGAGTGGGTTGCCTTCTAACAGGAAGGCAGGTGGCTCAATCCCTGGCTTCTTCAATCTACATGTTGAAGTGTCCTTGGGGAAGACACTGAACCCCCAAATTCCATCAGAGTGTGAATGTGTGTGTGATGAATGTGAATGATGCCTGTAGTGAAAAGAACTTGAGTATTCATTTCTTAGTAGATAAGCTCTATGTAAGTACCAGTCCATTTACATCCACACCTGACAGAGAGAGCCAATAAAGAGGAACAAGAGAAGGAAGGCTGGTCTGAACCTGGAGGACAGGGGTATCATGGAAACTATGACAAAAATTAACCACATCATTCAGCTTTTTTCCACTACCTTCAGATACCCATTGTAGTTAGTCTGACTCAATCAAAAGTACAGTTCTGCAGCTGTAAACAGTTTCTGGGTTTGCAGAAGTGTATACCACTGTTGAAATTAGTCCCTAAAAAATGCACTTTAATAAGAAGAGAGCAATGCAGACATGATTTACTGAGGTACAGAAATAAATTGTTTGACAGACTCAACAAAGCAGGGACAGACATTCTGACCATAGCATGGCATTTTTCATTAAAGAAAAACTAAACATATGACAGGTTAGCTGCACCATAATATTAAAGGTGCAAAACATTGATAAAATGCTATTTGAAATGAGTAAGTTGAGGAAGAGGGTTTGAGAGAAGGATTCAAACTGTGATGGCTAATAAAGGAGAAGCAGAAGAGAAAAATAAGCCTGCAATAAAGGCTTTTGGTTGTCAAAAGGCAGAGAGCGATGCACAAGGATGGGAAAGACGAAATGTGAATAACAATAGAAAAGCCATTGATACCACCACTTACAAGGCCTACAAGACACTTATTGTAAAAATAAAACGATTTACAGACTTCCAGAACTAATTAATGCTATAATGCTATCAGCTGGACGCAGAAAGACTATCACTATGATATTAGGTCCAAAACGTCTTTGTATTTGGTCTCTGAAACTTAAAATGAATTAAATGGCAGTCTGGCCTGACTATGTATGTAATACTTATTTATACACATGATGGTACAATGGGTCAGTGTTGCATCCACCGGCTGAAGAAGACGAAGAGAAGAAACAGGTGTTGGCGTGACAGGGACTCTGGTGAATCTGACAGGAAACAGTCCCTGAAGCACCTGGAAGTTGACTCTTATCATGACAAGAACCAGCTCCCAGATAAAAATCACACTGTAATGCGTGGCTTGACTAATGCAGCACTACACCATCACTATGGTGTGTGGCACAAATAGAATAAGTGCATGCAGTAGGTGTAGCAACTGCTCTCCACCTCTGTGCAAACAGGCAGGGAGTGAACCAGATTTCCAGCATGAAGAGAAAGATTATACCAGGCAGAGAGCAGCAAGTCACAGTGAACTTACAGTGATGGATGATTAACCTTAGAGTAATTAATTAGTGGACATAAGCACAGATATCAGCTGAATGGATAAAAAGAATTTCAGTTATTATATTTCCTTTTATTCTTGAATCCTTTTAAAAATGATCAGCTTTTTAGAGGTTTTAGCAGAGGTCAATATATAATAACACAGTTGCTCAATGTGATTAGCACTTCATAGCTACCTTCCAAACAGTCAACAGGAAAAACTCAGACCTTCCATTAATCAATTTTCCTATCCCGTTTGGGCTGGAACCCATCCCAGCTGTCACAGGGTGAGAGGCAGGGCACACCTGAATGGGTCACTGGGTCACTAAAACAGAGACACACTCATGGCCAATTTATAAACTCCAATTAACTGAACAAGCATGTCTTTGTATCTTGGGAAAAAAAACAAGATCCAAACTCCACAAAAAAGGCCCCAGCTGACCAGAAATTTTGAACCCAGAACCTTTTTGCATTAATGTGAAAGTGCTAACCACCCCCAGTCTGAGGCCAGCTTTTGCATTTTCTTATTTCTTAATACTGGAGCAACTACAAAAATGTTTTTGATAAAACACTGTCACCTTGTGGTGAAATCTGCAGTGAAATTTTGCACTTTCAAGTTACAATTACCACCTTTAAGACTTGAAGGACTTTTGAGCTGCAAGGAAGGACCTGATGATGAAGAATAGGCTGTTGATGACATGTGGCCCCGACAGGTGGAGGAAATGCCCTGCAGCACTTATTCTAAAGGAGTGGCCCGGATACATTTTTAGACTAAGATTGCGCCTGAGAAACACTTGATTAAAGTTCTTGCACAAAGCAGGATTTTCTTATGGGGAGACTGTCAGGGGTTAAAAAGAAAGGAGAAGATGAGGCAGTTATTTTCCTGAACTTTAGACATTTCAACATGGATGTAAAGGGGAAGAATTGAATGTGACAGTGTGGGAGAGTGGACATGATGTAAAGAATAGCCTGAACGCCTAGGAATGCGTGCAGATGAATATAAATTTTCCTTGTAGAACTTACACATAGGCTTCATGATTACCTCAAGTTTGAATGCCTTTGGTTAAAATTTGAGAACCCAGGGAATTTAGGAAAATTTTACTTCCAAACAAACATGTTTGAGGTATTAATTATCTCCCTAGTCAAAACTGGCTTAGTATTGTGGCAAAAACTTATTGCACGATACATCGTTTG
>VUQH01089076.1:9029-22885 GCA_015106775.1 Etroplus canarensis | reverse complement strand
ATCACCCGGTCAGAGATGTGATCTCTCTTCATTTGTTCCTCAGAGAGGGAACAGAGTGTAGAGAGAGAGAGAGAGAGAGAGAGAGAGAGAGAGAGAGCGAGAGAGAGAGAGAGAGAGAGAGAGAGAGAGAGAGAGAGAGAGAGAGAGAAAGATTGGGGGGAAGACACTGGGCACTGGTTTACTGCAAATTTTATTTAGTTTATACTGTTTTAGGTTTATGAATGTATCTGTCACACAGCCAGTATCAAAGAGTGGCCCGTATTTCTGAACTAAGCTTCCTCACCATGACTACAACAGTTTCAACCAGTATGTAGGTCAAGAGCTTTTTGATTTTAAGTAAGAGTGGAAATTCCCTCATGTCTTATTTCATTCCAAGTGGAAGAGTATTTCATCAATGAATTCATCTCATTTTTAAGTGGGCCTTGACCCACCAGCTATACTGTAGACCTATAGAATTTAAATTAAATGCTTCTGTGGTGTCATAGAAAAAGAAAAATGGTAAAACATGGTACAATATAGTTTGCTATATAGAGTAAATAAAACATCTAATTTAAAATACTGCAGTGCTTATAAATTGTAACTCGTAAAGACATACATAAAAATTATCTTCACCCTTGCTTTAAGTCTGCCATCATGATGATGCTCAATAACAGAGTGTAGTCACGTTTTTTATGTTGACCGTCAAGGTGAAGAAGTCATAGTTTTAGAGGTCAGTAATATCTTTTGAGATCCCTACAATTTTGATGATAAATGATAAACCTACAAAAAAATATGTTTCACAATATCATCCCTTGAGCCACAGTTTGCTGCAAGAGATTCCAGCACCGTGCCATGGGAATTTAAAGTCAGTGCCACCAGTAACACTGCCACCACCAAAGAGATTTCTTGTCTTCTGTTTTTCAGCTTTATATAAATTACCAGTTTAAACATATCCTTTAAGTCTGTCAAAGTTCCTATAAGAGAAGCATCATTGAACCACCAATTTTTAAGTCCTGGGCTTGTTTACACCACATAAATGACATGCATTTACTTCAATTCAGGCGTCCACTAAGGATCTACTGATCGAAAAAAAGAAACCTTTTTTGTTGTGGTTCATTAACTAAAAACAAATATAATATTATATAATATAATATAATATAATATGCCCTCCTATTTTCCAAATGATAATACCCATTAGGCACAATAATCTGATCGCACTCAAGATTTTCCTCATTGTTACTTGGTATTTATTTTTTACTTTTACCTTTTATTTCTGTTGATTATAGAGTTTGGTACTACAGCTGCACCATTTTGCAGTATTGTTGTTGTTGTATGCAAATGCAAAAGCACATAAGATTTTAAAAAGTTTAGTACTTGATGTACTGGTTTACTTGTTCTTTGTTTCCTTTCTGATAAATATCAGAGAGCACATAAATGCATATTTTTCCCTATTTTGTTAAGTATTCACCTATTATAGAGAAACACGGGTATGGCCTGCCATGTATGTAAAATCAAAAAACCTTGTTAGTTAGTCAACATACATGTGGTGCTTCTTTGTGGCACAATCCAGCCATACGCACTGGAGGAAAATGTATATTGGAAACAATGGCTTGAAAAAGGGATATGCAGATTAATTGACTTTACTTGGGTGGACTGTTCATGTCTTTTGATGAAATTGTTCAGAAATATGGTTTGGAAAAGAGAATTGTTAAAAAAAATACCTACAAATGAGAGACTATATTACAAAAGGCCAATTCATTATGGACAAGAACCCAGTTCTGGACTTTGTAGATTTACCTGGGGTTGAGGATCATTTGGAAGAAGGACATTGGTTGCCAATAAGCAGGGAGAAATGGTATTAAATTTCAATGACAAAAAAACCTTGTAAATCTGAACAAAATTCAGATGACATTGAGACCAGCAATAAGAAACAAATTGTCATACCGCCTGCCAGGATCTGCTGCTCCAGTTCAGCCATCTGTTTCCTGTAGGCCCTCAGTGCTGCTTCCTTAAATGTAGGCCGAACACGCTTCTTAGGTGGGGCCTCTACTGGTTTTTCTTCTGGAAGATTTTTGTTTTCATCCTCTTGCTTTTCCTCCACTTGTTCAGACACCTCAGCGACCTCTTCAGTTATTTCCTGTACCTCTTCCAGCTCCTCATCACCCTCTTCCATATCCTCAGTCACATCATTACCCTCTGTCTCATCCGGTTCTTCTACATCTACATATTCTACCATGGCATCATATTCAGCAGTGTCCTCTGTGAGTTGGGTTTCATAATCCTCACTGCACTCTTCATCATACTGCTCATCCAAACTGCAATCATACTCCAAAACGTGTGCCTCTTTTCTTTCCTCATAGTCACCTGGGGCTTCCAACTCTTGAGAAGCCTCAAAATCCTGAGAGGCATCGATATCTTGAGTGGCCTCAATGTTATCAGACACATCATAGTCCTGAGAAGTCTCACACTCCTGCACTGGCTCAGCGATCTCTTCTGTCTCCTCTGTCTCCTCTGTCTCATTAGCATTAGTTCTATTCTCCAGGTTAGCTAGTACTTGCTCCATAACTTCAACATAGTGAGTCTCATTGTCCACTGATTGTTCCTCAGCTTCTGTATCTGTTTTATGTTCCTCTGCTTTAGAGAAAACAGGTTCTGTGTGGACATCTGATTCAACTGTAGTACTAGAGTTATTTGTGGTGGAAGTAGAGAGGTTGCGGAATCGTCCCATAAATGAAGAAGATGAGTTTGCTGGTTCCTCAGGAGGAACAGGGGTAGTCTGAGAGCCAGACTTCCAAACAACCTCAAGAGCTGACTTAGCTCTCTGCAGGGTAGAACCAAAGCCAAATCCAAAGGACTTTTCACTGAGATCTATGCTGAGCCTACTGCTCCAAGATTTGGGAACCTCCTCAACCTTCTCTGTTCGAATCTCACTCTGGCTGCGGTACATAGTTGTGGACTTACTTTGAGTCTGGTGAAAGCTATGATTAACATCCAGTTCGGGGAATTTTTCTATAGGAATCGTTTTGGGGGTATCCTTAGAGACTTCTTTAGAGGCTACTTTTGGTGCTACTTTAGGGTCTCCTGCTGGGGCTGCTTTAGGGGTCTCTTTGGGGGTCACCTTAGGAGTCTCTTTTGGAGCTACTTTTGGGGATTCTTTAGATGGAATCTTAGCAACTTCTTTAGTGGGTATTTTAGCACTCTCCTTAGGTGCTACTTTAGGCATCTCTTTTGGGACCTCTTTTAAGGGAAGTTTTGAAGCTTCTTTGGTAACTTCTTTAGCAGCAACTTTCAGACCTTCTTTTGGTGCAATTTGTGGAAATTCTTTAGCGATGACTTTAGGAGATTCCTTAGGAGACTCTTTAGGAGTTGAGACAGGGGTCAAGACAGGAGTATCAACCGGAGTTATTTTAGGGCTCTCTTTTGGTGACTCTTTAGGACTTTCTTTAGGAGTCACTATTGGGCTATCTTTAGGGATTACTTTTGAAGTGATTTTGACAATCTCACTAGGACTTGCTTTTGATGTCACTTTAGATACTTCTTTAATTATGGGTTTAGTGCTATCTTTAAGTGTAAGTTTTGGACTGTCTTTAGGGACAGATTGAGAGGATTCTTTAGCTGCTGATTTTGAAATCTCTTTTGGCAACTCTTTAGGAACTGCTTTAGAGGTCACTTTAGGCAAAACCTTGGCAGATACCTTAGGACTTTCTTTTGGCAATATTTTTGAGTTTTCTTCCTTAGTAGCCACTTTAGTTTGTTTATGTGTCACTTTAGGAACAGTAGCAGCTTTAGGAAGATCTTTAGATGCTACTTTCGTGCTTTCTCTTGTGATAATCTTAGATCCATCTTTTGATTGACGGGCAGATGGCTTAATGGCAGACTCACGTTCCGTGATAGGAGGAATAATGTGGGTAGTTATCGGTGGTAGGGAAGATTCCCTGTCAAGCATCATGAATTCCTCATCTCCTTCAAACTGTAAATCAACCTCCTGACATTTAGTGATGTTCTCTGGAAAACCAGGAATTGTTGATGGGTCAAATGGACTGCTAACCTCTATGGAGGCTTCTAAGCCAGAGTCAGCACCTTGCTCCAAATGATGCCAGTCTTTCCAAGGTGACAGATCACCTTGCAGAGAAAGCTGAGAGCCACTGTAATGGCTTCTATCCCCAGATATACAAACAAGTCCATTGCTAACCCCGCTGTCAATAGTTTCAGTAGTCTCAACCTCATTATGTTCAAAGGTTTGATTATCATGGCTAAGAGCATGACTGGGGCTAGCATACCAGGAGGAAGCCATGTCTTCCTGTTTTCTCTGCCACAGTTCCTGATCTGAAGAAGAGAGTAGGGAGCAGCCATTTGCCCTTGTAAAGTACTGACTCTCTGAAAAGTCTTCTGAGTATGACTGGCAAAGTTTTGAGCAGTCAGACTCAGAACGGCTGAGTTTTGGAGTGGAATAGTCACTTTGGGATAGCCAACCAGGGGTTAAATCTGAATAGTAAGCCTTTGCATGCTTGTCAGGGTCATAGTAAGAGTCATCAGCATAGTGAACTGTGCCTGAGTAGCCAGCATCATCTCCTGAACGGCTATGGTCATGGGACCGCCTCTTCTCTGATTTGCTCTTGTGAACAGGCTTTGAAATCACCATTGCATATTTATTTCTGCTTAATTCATCTAGTTCTTTATCACTGTCCATTGAGTCCCAGTCATCGCTTTCTACGACTTTGTCCTTTCCTGAGATCTTTATATCCATGCTTTCATAGGTTTGTGAGGATGACAGTGTTTTGTCTTTTCTCTCTTTTCCATCATGAGTTAAGCTGTCAGTAGACACAGTAATTCCAGTTCCTTTAAGTTTATAGCATTTTTTTAAGACTATATCTCTGTCCTGGGTTGTTGCAAAAATAACAATAATAGGGCGGGGTTTAGCATTAGAACATTCTCTTTGCTGCCCTAACCTATGAGCAAGTTCAATTTTAATTGTTTTATGAGCATCAACAAAACCCATTTTGTCTTTTAGTATTTTATAAATTAGAATCTCGGTCTTCTCTGACCTTTCTTCTGGAACATTGAGGAAACGCAGGGTTGAATTATTGGCCTGGTGACTAATTTGTTTTATGTAGTCATGGATATCACGTGTTTCCCTTCTAGACTGGACAAATCCTGAGCGAAGCTGTTCAATCTCACTCTGAACTACTTCTACACTACTGGAGATCTCATCAATTGAGCTTTTGAGGGCATTTACATGGCCACGAAGCTCAGACAGTTCCGTCTCTATCTGGCTGATTCCCTGAAGCTCCTTAAAGATCATTTCCATTACATCCTGGGTCTGACTGATGCAACCTGTAGAGGATGAGCCAGGCTCCAGAGTTGAACTCTTTTGCTGACGTCCAGCACGGTCCAAGGATTTGCTCCGAATGCCCAGGGTTTTCCTCCAGTTGCTCACCTCGGAGTCTGAGGACACACATTCCTGGCTCTTCTTCCATTTTCTTAACTTGCGTAGCGCTCCCAACCGAAGTGTGTGTAGACTGGAGCGCTCCCCTCGTTCACCCTCAGAACTGCCATCAGAGGGAGCCAAACTAATGAGGCTCTTCCTGTTTCGTCTTACTGGCATAGTGTGTGATTTATGCTCATCCAGTCTCCGGACAGGTTTTGTGTCACTCAAGGAGTCAGAGTAACTACTGTCAATCGAAAGAACCTCGGGAAAGATACTTTCATTATTATTCAAAAAAAGAGAATTTTTTGGGAGTCCATTTGCTATAGCCACACGATAACTAAAAGTGGGTGACAGAGATGAACAGTCGTTCTTTCCGTCGTCTTCTTCAAGTGATATGTTACGTGCCGAAGAGCATTTGGAAATCTTTTTAACTGTAGTCTTCAGTGTGGTAGAGAGAGTTAGATTGTGTGCTTGCAAATCAGTGGTCAATTTGGGCTCTTTATTTTCACTTCTCTCTTTCTTCTTTATTGGGTTGGCCAATTTCTTTGTAAACATTCCTTTGCAAATCTTTTCAATGTAAAATGATATAGTTTTGATTAGGGCAGAAACCATGGATGGTACTCCTTTGATTTTTTTTAAATCATCGAGTGAAAGGAGAAATTGTCTGGAAATACGGCATTGTGAGCCAAGCACAGGCAACCTATATTTGACAGTGGGAGTCCAGCTCACAATCACTAAAACCACAGTCCACGCAGAGACTCACTAATACTTTTGTATCCAGTGATTTTCCTCCAGAAAAGGAACATCTCCCTGTAAGATAAAAATACAAAAACATTTGTTTTACAATTTGGTTGGTCCCATACTACACATGAACACAACAGATAATGCCTTCATTTTTTGCAAGACAGTGGAAAATGTTCAATCTTTAACATTCATAATGTAAAATTCTTACAACATTACCCAAATTAACTGACCTGTTATCTGAACATTAAACCAAGGGACACTTTTTGTATCATTTAAATTTCCGTATTATTAACAGCTGACTTGAAGTGTGTTGCTAATTATCCCACAGAGCACCCTAATCACCTAAGTCCTAACACATCGAAAAACAAAGAAAGAGGAACCACCAAAATCAACCATCAGACTTCAACAAACTATTCACGATAATAAATGTATAGTTAAATCCAAAATGAAGTAACAGTTTGTCTTTAAAGGACTGAAATGCATTTGTTTTTATTATTTCCTGGTGGAGACACAAGTCTGTCCCAAAGGATTGTATCAGCAAGGGCATCCAGTGTAAAATTACCTATGCAGGGTCATCTGATGCATGGACCCCTAAGGGAAATACAAGGGGGCAGTTGAAGGTGCTCTTTTAAAATTATTTTCAGCAAACAAATATTCTAAAATCAGATTAAAACACAGACAGAAATGTTATTAGTTTAACTGGAATGGTCCTGCACATGAGTCGACTATACAATATACACCAATAAGCCACAACACTAAAACTACTGGCAGATAGGTGAAGTGACTAACAATCATCAACTCATTACAATGCAATCTTGCCCTGGGAAACACTGGGTGTCAGCATTCATGTGAATGTTATGTTTCCAGGACAATGCACTTGCAAAGAGCACACAAAGAGGACAATTCCAATCAAAGTAAGTGCCAGAACAAGCACAAAGATCTGCTTCCAACATTCAGGTGCCAGACATCACAGAAGGACCCCAAAGGATGAGATGTTTTGGCAGAATGAAGAAGGCAAACTCAGTATTAGGCAGGTGGTATTAAAATGTTGTGGCTAATAAGTATGGCTGATAAACAGTCATTTTAGACTAATGGAATCATGCTGCCTAGTATTAAACAACTTGGAGTGCCTCTGAAAAGTGTGCATTTGTAATACCATGGAGCTGGTCAGCTGAGTTAAAAGAGGGATGTTTGTTGTTCAGAGGACCTGACAGCTGCTCCACATTTGTTCTGGGGTTTAGAGCCTGATGTGTCTACAGTCTCATGACCACAGAGACACGCTCACTTTAAATGAGCTGTGAAACGCAGCATCACAATTAGCTTTTATTGCTGGCCTCTGAAGAAGGATCAGACATTAGCAAATAGAATGAAAGTGAGACGCCAGCATGTACATTTTTCTGTCACAAGTGTATAAAGTAATGAGTCCAGCAGTTTTACTGTTTGTCTTTATGTAATTCTGAAAAGTCTTTTGCAATATTCTTAATAGGTGACCTGAAACTTACTTAACTAGTTAAACTTAAGTTGTAACTGAAACGTGGATTTATTATTCAGAAATTTTCCTTACATACTTACAAGTCAGTATGATTTTAATCTGTAAAAATACTTTTTAAAAAAGTGTCAAATGTCTTATTACAGAAATGAAATGGCAACATGATAAGGTGAAAACGGACTACAGTATACTGGAATATTGGGAGGTCCATGACTCAGCTTTTTCACAAACTGACTTACAGCAGCCTTTTGACACTAGCAGGTCACGACCCAAAACTCTCTCACAATAAATAAATCACAGCAGACAATGCTAAAATGTGTCCTGAGAGTGCTCATCTGAATTTCAAGCTTGCATCTGCATGGTAAAACCTTAAAGGTGCCACAGCACATCCAAAAAAAAAAAAAAAAAAAATTGGTTTATCAAGTTCTGATCAAAAGAAAATTCTAGACAATATTACATTTAAAAAAATGAATAAAAGTGGGTTTCCCACATCCATGTGAATGAATAAACCAGCAACATGATGCTGGTGCAAACTGGTGCACGAGTAGCAAGATCAGCTGGCAGGGCTTATTTTCTAATCTGGCACCATTAAACTGCTGAAGAAGAGTCTATTTCTATTCAAAGAGTCAATTCTTATATCTAAAGCTGCACATGAAATCAGGTGATACATTTATAAATTCCTGAAGAATTTGTAGCAAGTGAAAAACTCTCTCCTGCTGAGTTACCTGTATGGCCCTTATTTGAATACAATATTGGATGCCCCAAAGAAGGTTTGTAGAATAAGTATTTCATTATGCTGATTAGTGCCTGTGGACAGCCCAATTCTCAAGCTATTTGAATATGTCAAAAAAAAAAACCCACTCCTGAAACACTGGCTACCTACACTACTGTAAAACAACTATTGTCGTCAAAAAGAAGCTATCAACAATCTGTGGGGTAGAGCTTCGGTTTTCTAAGTTTATAAGTCTAATCAAGCAAAGTAAATGTAAACACCAGAGTGGCTCATCCATGGGTGTTTAGAGGTTTTAAAAACAAGATGTGTGTTGTTACTGATCCCAGTTTAGGTAAATGCATCCCAATTTCAAGTAAAGGAAATGTTGTTTAATGATAAAAAGCTCACCCCATTGTGTGCATGTCAACAACAACAACTGATTAATGCAATGGTTTCTCAGGTTCAGTGCTTTACTGATATATATGTACTGTGACTGTATATTGTTTCAGGCAGATAACTCTTTAAAATCAACTAGGACAGGGAAAATAATATACTGCCAAGTGAGGAGCCATATCATTATTACTGCGAAAACAAGTCTTTACATATAAACAGTCAGATCTTAAAATAGCAAGCTCTTTTCCTACTGAGTGAATTTGTTCAACGCAGAATGCAAAAATTATTATAAGTGATTATTATAAACAAATATATTTATTACACACTTGAATAACACAAAATAATGAGCTGAACGAAATGGTGGC
Source organism: Etroplus canarensis (assembly GCA_015106775.1). NCBI lineage: Eukaryota > Metazoa > Chordata > Actinopteri > Cichliformes > Cichlidae > Etroplus > Etroplus canarensis. Next base: position 13,775 of record VUQH01089076.1, on the reverse strand, counting down.
ATGAAAGATGGGTAGGATGGAAATGATGAGTTAAATATAGAGAATTAAAATGAACAGAAGAAGCTGAAATTTAAAGGAATATGTTTTAAATGTGTTAGACATTTGGATGACGGGAGAAGCAGAATATGTATATTGATTTTTATTGGGAAAAAACATAGGAATATGGTGGATAATGATTAAAATTTCAAACTCTTCTTTGCTCAAGGGAGTCAATAATTCCTTAAAATCAAGTTTGACATCAAACTCTTCAGTCTCCTTTGAAGTTATATGAAGATGACACAGTTTTTTTTTTTTTTTGCTTTGCACGAAGGATTTTGAGGTTATGAATCTGAAGCAGGATCAGTTATTTCGATTTATTTATTTATTTATTATATTTTTATATATGTCATGGCTGTTGAGATGAAGCAGTTCTCACATATCTCTGATGTCAGCCCAATGGGTCACCGATCATTTGACTGTGATTTGGTATGATCAAACAAAAGTTTGTTGCCTTTAGCAGAGGCTACAGGCGCGCAGGTGGTGCACACCTAACAGGGAATGCTGTCCAAGCACAGGTAGCACTGCAGAAGAGTAGTGCAAGTGAGTACAGATATTTTACTCTGTGGTTGTCAGTGCCAGATGCTCACTAAATATTACTTTGAAATTACACTATGTGGACAAAAGTATTGGGCCAGCTTAAAGGTTACACCTAGAGAAGCTTTCCCTATTCTATATCTGAAGACATTAATATGGAGTTGATCTCCCATACCAGCTTCACTCTTTTGGGAAGGCTCTCTAGCAGATTTTGGAGTGTATCTGTGAGATTTTTTTTTTCTATTCATCCAGAAAAACATTTTTGAGGTCAAACACTGGTGTTGGATATGCAGGTATGGCTCGGAATCGCCTTTCTAGTTCATCCCAAAGGTATTCCATGTGGGTGAGGTCAGGGCTCTGCGTATGCAAGTCAAGTTCTTCCACACCAAACTCATTCAATGATGGCTTTATGGGCTTTATTTTGTGCACTGAGTCATAGTCAAGCTGGAAAAGAGAAAGGCCTTCCCCAAACTGTTCAAACTAAGATGAAAGTAAACAGTTGTCCAAAATGTCTTGGTAAGCTGGAACATTATGATGTCCCTTCACTGGAACGAAGGGGCCCAGGTCAACTCCAGAAAAATTATCTCATAGCATAAGCCCTCCTCCACCAAACTTTACAGTTGCCACCGTGCATTAGTGCAGGTAATGTTCTTCTGGCATTTGCCAAACCCAGACTCATCCATCAGACTGCCAGAGAAGTATGATCCATCACTCCATAGAACATGTTTCTTTCAGAGTTCTGTGGCAGCATGTTGTAGACCACTCCATGTGACACTTGTCATTGTGCTTAGTGATATAAGGCGTATAGGCATCTGTTTGGCCTTGAAGCTCCTGGCACACAGTTTTTGTGCTGATGTTACTGCAAGAGGAGGTTTGAAACTCTGCAGTTAATGAGCATTGGTGATCTTTACGCATGATGTACCTCCGCACTTGGTGGCTCCAACTCTTTATGTGGTCTGCCACTTTGTGGCTCAGCTGCTGCGGTTCCTAAATGCTTCCACTTTGCAATAATGCCATATACAGTTTATGGTGGAATTTCACAAACTGACCGGTTGCAACAGTGGCATCCTATTACAGTACATACTCAAATTTGTTGAGCTTTTGAAGCACTCTTTCACAAATGTTAATAATGGCAGACTGTATGGCTAGGTGCTTAATTTTACACACCTGTGACAATGGGAGATTTCAATGATTATAAGGTGTGGCCCAATACTTTTGTCCATATTAGCATACATGCATATTGTGAAAGTATCTTTAATATGTGCCTTAAAGTAGATCAAGAGTAAATCATTTAAAAATAAACATATCAAGAAAACACATATTGATTTTTAAATATAATATTGACCGACCTTAAATTAAAGATTACTAGATTTTCTGGCAAACTTACAGTATCACCAGAAAGTCTTGAGTCTTCTGGAGTTGTTTGCTGGGACCAGAACTTTGCTCAAATCTTAAACACGTGTTCTCTTATTAAATTAAACATTTCAAAAATTTGGAATAATTGTATTGGTTAAAAATTGGCTTGAAAATACAAAGCATATATGGCCCATTCTGATAACTAAAGTTAAGGCTTTCATTGAATTTTGAATCCAACATAGTCAAACAATTTCCTTAAATAAAATGTCCACATCCAGTAGTTAGCTAGTATCTCCCCAAGGGGTAGCCACAGCAGGTGAATGAATGATTTGGCACAGATTTAACACTGGATGCCCTTCCTGATGCAGCCCTACCATCGTGCGAGGGCAAGATGGTAGGGCTCAAACTAGGAACCTTTTACTTGTAAAGCAAATGAGTTAACCACTACGCTACTAAGATACAGGAAGATCTACATTCAGTGAAAAGTTTATTGTCATTTTGGAGATAGTGAATAGACAAAAAGACAAATTTCAAGTTAGAGAAACTACACAGGTCATTAGTACCAATTGAAGATTCTATTTTCTTATTGAAGTACTGTTCATTCCTACTAAAAAATAGATCTTGCTTCAAGAAAGAAGGCTATGCATAACCTTTAACAAGCTACCCTTTTAGTCTATGTTCTGAAAGCTGTCAAACTGATAACTCACTTTAAAGCTGCACCTTGTTGAATGACTCAACCATAATGACACATTATCACGTAACTGTCCCCACAAAACATACCTAATAATAATTTAAACCAATTACTTGAGTGCATCTGTGATGCAATTTTTTGCAATATACTTAATGAACTAAACTGAGCTGTACCCACAATCACATCTGCAACATGGTATCTAGGATAAGTCACTGTTTACTGTAACAGACACTGGAACAGCACTTATATTAAGCACTGTGGCTGCACTGTACCTGGACACGCTACACTAAAAAAGGTACTAGTGTTTAATGAGTGCTGTTCACCAATTAGGGAGCTGCCTTTGTATACTACATTTTGACATCTGCATGTTAAGGTTTGACAAATGAAGCATTCCCCCTCTTCCAGAGCTAGAGTTGATGCGCAAATGACTTGCTAATGCCCATGAGGTATCCCTTGTATCGTCCCATTAGAGCGTAATGATGCAAGAATTAAGAAAAAAAAGGATGACAGATAACTAGATCACCTCATCCGACTCACGTGTGATTCACTAATTTCACCACAGAATACAAAAAGATACGCCTATGAGCAGACTGTATGAAAAGGACAACAGATGAAATGGCAACATTTATTCACTGTCATCATGACAAGCACATTCTGCACTACTGTTGCTACTTAAGACTTTAATATAAGTAGATTTTGAGTAATTTAAGCACTTAAACAGCAATACGTGGCCATTAGCTGTTGATTTTTACATACAAAAAGTCACAAGTTTTTTATGTCTGTTTTTATAACTCCACTGTGGCGACCCCTTGGGGGAAAATACAAGGGAGCAGCCAAAGGTTTAGCACTCAATTTATAATTCAGTGTTGATTATATGTAGAGCTATGAGCTACACTCGTGCTCAATGCCACTGCCAGCATTTATAACTGTGCACCATGTGCCTGTGTTGCTCTGCAAATTTGCCATCAAAACACTAGTTGGAGTTTCTCTATTCAAGCTGATCCATTCTCTTCCAGTCTGTCAGAAAAATGGCAGCAAATGAAGTAGACAGAAATGCATAGGAGCAAATGATGGTACCGAAAGGGCCAATCACAGTCGTTGTAGGCTGCGCTGACATTACAGGAAGTTATATTTCTGGTTTATGGCATAGGTTACGGCATAGGTTATGGAAGGGTTTACAGTCACGACATACAATGTAGATTTAACACAGAAGTTTAAATTCCACTTCAGGCTCACTTTAGAATACACATTGGTAAGTTGTTGTGTCATTACATCACGTAACACATTCTTTTTTATATATATTTGTGACATTTTATATGATGAATTTTGTTTTTTTGTTTTGTTTAAGTTCCTTGCCCCATAAAATTGTATAGTCATTTACCCCTGGGCAAGGCACTGAAACTCCAACAGCTCTGGTGGAGATCCCTTAGTAAGCACCTTCTTCACCAACTACTGCTCCAGGATGCTGCAAAATAACTTATTCCTTAATCAGCTTGCTTGGTCAGAGATCGCTGCTGACTGTAACAAAACAAAATCTGGGTATTCCTGTGGTCCTGATTTACAGCCCCTCCCATTTGTGAGTCAGACCAGAGAAACCTCCAGAGAAAGGGGGAGCACCTCAGCCACACCCACTCCCTATGCTCTGAGGCACTGCTACTCCAGGCCCAGCATTACTGTCCAGGGACCTATTTCCCCCATTTTTCCTAATGCATCTGATCAGCAGAGCACTTTAAAACACTCCATTTCTCACAGTCTCGACAATCTCAGCCACTCTCGCTTAATAAAATGAGTGCCAGTTTGAGGCATGCTAACCTATTTCTCACAATAGTACAACTGCTCCTCTCTCCTGATGAAAGCTCAGTTATACCAAATTTAAGGTTATTTTGCTGCATCCAATTATAACACACACTCTGGTGTGCTGTTCAGTACCTTAAGCCTTTGGGTGAGCCTGAGGAATATTCTTCAGAAAGGCATGCATATAAATGAGAGATGCTCATGTGTTACGTCATGTCTCCAGAACCATGATTATGGATTATGGTTGAGTGTGGATTAGTGCACGTGTGTGTATGTATATGTGTGTGTGTGTGTGGGGGGGGGGGGGGGGGGGGGGGGGGGCCTCCCCCCCC
>VUQH01089072.1:0-26833 GCA_015106775.1 Etroplus canarensis | reverse complement strand
TATTTTTCTTTTTAATATGAAGATTTTGTGTGTAATTTAAACTGACTGTAGAATATCTTAAACTATAATAGTTTTTATATTTTTGTTGGTTTCGAAGGTAAACCCCAAGGTAACTGCTCCCTTTACACAGTGTTGTAACTGAATGTCCACAGGGGGCGACAGTGCTCCTTAGTGAATGCTATGAATGAGTGCAAGTGTACATAATTCTGCTTTAGATAAGCCTCCATGTTATTAAATAGGCCAACATCAGATTTGTAATCGCCGCGCTAGAATAAATGGTGGCAAATGTAGATTTTTAGATGGAGGGAAAAAAGACAATAATTTGCGTTATATACGTGTAATATTACACGTGTTTTTCGCCGGCCAGCATTCCGCTTCGCTCCTTTTTAAGCGCTCCGTGCAGTCCTCCACTCTCGACTCATTATTCATACGTGACATCTGTCTGCAGCCAGTCGGCCACCGTGGTGTGTGTACCTGCCGCTATTCTACCTCCACGGTTCATGACAGGGTCCAGGGGTCGGCTGGAAAGATCTGCCTCTTTCTTCCTCCACCCCCTCCTCTTCCTCCTCCTCCTCCTCGGTACCCAGGGTCAGCACCGTGGACAGCTCCTTGTCGTCACCCGTAAACCACCGCCTGTGTTCGAGCTGTCAAACGCAAGTAGGACAGCAAGAAGTCGGCCGCACTCTGAACACATGAGAGTGAGCTATTTAGGAAAATTTGCCTCTTTTCTTTTTTTAACATCCAAGCGACGGATGTGACAGAAGATTGTGTCTGAAGTCAGAGAAACGAGGCTGAAACAATGATCTCACGATATAAACCGGTAAGTGCTGCTGCATCTGTCACCTGGTCAGTCACTTGATATTCAATTAGAAGATGGCATATTCTGTGCATGGGCCTACAATTCACACTGTACATACACTAAATATATATATGTCTTTATCTAACTGCATGCTTCATTTTGCAGACATAAGTTGGCTGCAGATTAAGGCCCATCTAATGATGCTACAAGCCATTTCAGTTCATATTTAGTCAGTGAATCCCTGCGTGCACTGTAATTGGATCATTCATCACTGGAGCGCATTTCTGGAGGCGAATTATGAGAATTTCAAATATTGGGTGTGCTGGTTTCGCAGCAGGCAGTTACACTGACTGTGATAACAAATTGTCACAGGCAGATGGGGAGCGTTTTACAAAAACAAGCACCTCCCCTCCTTTTTCTTTCTCTCTTAGGTGAGAAAAATACCTACAAAGTAGATACACACAGATGCCATAAAATTATATATGAGTCATTGTTCACCTCTTGCCCTCACTTTACTCCCACATACAAAATCATCACACTTCTGCAGCCAACACTCACTCCAGCTTTCTTTTCTGTTAAGCCACTTCTTTTTGGTTGGCATCTGTCTGTATTTGGGGTTTATGACATAACAGTGGCTCAGTAGCTATTCTGGGCTGTTCTTATATTTTATGGTTTTAGGAATGTGTTGTTCTTCCTTTGTGCTGGAAGTCTACTAAGATAATATTGTATTTTCCTCGCAGTTTCTCTTTGAGTGGCTCCTGCTATGTCTTATCATTTTCTGGGTCCTCACACACTCTGATGCTTCATCTCTCCTCAGGCTATACAGTGATGACCAGAGCTCATCTCTGATGTAGGGCACCATGGAACTATAATCTGGGCCAGTTAACACAGATGTATTAAAGGATATCAATAGCCTGAGGATAGTGTATAATAAAAATGAATCTTTAATTGAGACATTGATACTGGTAGAGATGGGCAAATACAAACAAACAGCTAACTGTCATATTGGTTATTCTGTGCCATTTTGATTAATCGGTCTTGGTTCTATGACCTGAATTTTGCTACTGTTTGAAGAGATATTTGATGTGTATAGGAACTGAGTAAACAGGGATCCAGCTGCCATGAACTGCTCATCTTGAGTGATGAAATGAAAGACCAACTGGAGTTTCATTTTACAGCTATGTTTGGCATCCCATTACCACTTCCCATACAACTTAGTGCTTCAAGTGTAACTAGAAGGACTAAGATGCTTGTGACCAGTCCCGTTGCTCATTGTATTTTCATTCTGAAGTCACTGTCTGCATAAAATATCAGACTCCTGATCAATCCTATCAAATCATTTCTGTTCTGCTGGGATTGAATAAGGACATACTTGCAAGAATTTTATCTCGCTTTATGCCTTCACTGCCTACAGAAAACAATGCACTGTAATGTCAAAAGTCATCCAACTCTAAAGAAGAAACTGCAAGCCTGCTTTTAAACAGATATCTGGGGTTTCATTTATTGTAATGTTGTTTTTGTGTTTATGTGCTTATAGCACAGGACCACATTTTATGATAAGCCTGTGAGGTAGTTCAAACATGAAATTCGAGCTGCACCACCTCATACTGTTACATACCTCACTCTCCTCATGGCACATACCAAATGCAGCTTCCCAATTTGGCGGCCTCTTTAAGGTTTCCCAGCTCTCCCTCTATCAGTGCCCGCTTTTTCTATCCCTCCACCGCCCCCCAATTTCTATGTGTATCATATTAACAGGGAGTGATGAGCTTGGAGCACAGCTGCCAAACTGTAACTGTATTCTGAAATAAATCATTTCAAATGTGAGTCGTCTGCCTGAATGTACTGTAAGTTATATTCCTTCTCATAGTATCTTTACGTTATACCACAGCCTGAAGCCATGGGAACACCAAAACACTCACGTAAACTGCTCATTACACTTAAGCTTATCTCCTTGGTGCAGTGATGTAAAGGTCATCATGACATGGATTAATCTAAACGTAAATCATTTTAACCACCAAGAAAAGGCAATCAGTCTGCCCCTGTTAACAGATGGATTATTGAAATCTGCTCCCATGTGGGTCTTTGCTGATCCCACTCAACAAATCAGCTGCTATTGGCTACAGTGGGATTTCTCCCCGCAGGACCATAATGCAGTTGTCCCAGGAATTGCTAAATATTTTATGTCATTGTTCTCATTGTTGACCCTAGTTATTCAGTGACTATGCTCTTTCTTGCTTCATTTTGGTAAATAAATGGGAGTTAGAATTATGTAAGTCCTGAAAATGTGTTATTGGGATTTACATTTTATGCGCTTGCTCATGCTTCACACGTACCTCTGTATGACGTTTGCACTGTTCATCCACTAGCTGTATCCCAGTGTCTCTAGCTTCATCATTCACTGTTCCCTCCTGCCCTCCCCCTCCTACCTTTCGTGGCTTTCCAGCTTGCCTGCACACTCTGCCTCTTCTGCTCTTGTTTCCCAAGGTCGAGTTTGAGCTCTCGTTTGCAAAGAGACAGGAATAGCAGGTGGATTGTAGAATGCTGTCGCTGCTCTAGCTCTGTGTGTGTGTGTGTGTGTGTGTGTGTGTGTGTGTGTGTGTTTATGAGGAATGTGAGCATGCCCGAATGTATTCCAGTGGAGCTGTGCAGCTCTGTGCACAAATGAAGCTTCAGCCAGAGGATGTCTGCAGACTGCGGATGGACGGGATGTAGATGCTTCTCACCAGCATGGCCAGAAAAGCTGCTTAGACTATCACAGAGGAGAGAGAGCTGCTGCTGCTACTGCTTTTGCACTGGACTGTGACTGTCTCTGACCCTTTCCTCCTCCCTCTTCTTGCTCCTCTCTTTTACTGGAGCTGATATTTAGAAGCTGGATTAGAGAAGGAACAGGAAGGAGGACACCTTGGGAATTACCGGGATCTACTCAAGACGTCAGTCTTCCCTTTTGAAAAGATGACATGTTCTGAGAACCTCTTCTTTTAAATCTCTGTCTTCTGTCCTCCCCTCCTCCTCCTCCGGTTCCCTGCAGAGTCCCGGTTCCACCATGTCCTTGGCATTCTGTGGGAACGAGAATAACTCGGTGGCCTACAACGTGGACGGGGGCGTTCTGAACAACGGCTGTTTCCTGGATGCGCTCAATGTGGTTCCACATGTTTTTGTCCTCTTCATCACCTTTCCCATCCTCTTCATCGGTGAGTGTCAATGGAAAGTGTGATCCTGATTCTTTTCAAACCACAGTTTCCTGTGGAGACTTCACACTCAGCACATGCTTAGATAATGTGTCAGCAAAAGTCCACATGTAGTTTGATTGGCTTCAACATGTTTTCTATCTGCCCTTCTCAGGTTCCTCCTAATCAGCTTGTTTACTCTTGGATGTGATTAATGAACTGTCGCATGATATATTCTGTCACTTTTTTACTTCCATTATAGAGTCTAAACACTTTGGTATACTCAACCTTTAGGTTACTGATGAGTAGTTTTAATTGTGCATTTCATTTTCTGATTTAAAACCCCCACAAATGTCTGTAGGTGTGTAGGTTAGCCAAATGTGCCTCTGAACCTTTTCAGTGACACAGCTTGAGGACATAGTTCTTGAGCATTTTTACAAGCAAATACATCTCTAATGTAGTGCACAGAGGCAAACATAGGATGACATTATGTTACACCTCGTTTGCCCCCCTTTCTGGCCACTGGTCTTTCTGTTAGTCATCGGCAATGTGTAACAGATCAACACTATACACACACAAACACTGCTACAGTCACACATGCTCCAGCCTTATCATCTGACCTTTCACATAGGTGTGTGTGTGTGTGTGTGTGTGTATGTAATATGAGTGTGCGTCCATTTAGTCCAACTCCCCTCTATTCAGAAGCAAGACAACATTATACATCCTCAGTGTTAATAAGTGGACACTTGCTCTGAGTTTTTCTCTGTTTGTGAGAAAATGGAAGAACATACCAAACCTAACTTAGTGTTTTGAAATGGCTGAGCCTTTAGATAATGCAAAGATTATTCACCATGTTCTCACAATTTTACTGACCAAGTGATTAATCAGGACATAATGCAATTTTTAATCAGACTATTTTTGCTTCTACTTTCGTGATATTCTTGTCACCTTGTATCTTTAACCCATTCTTTTTATATAGCAATATTGCTACTTTTACCCAGTTAAAGAATCCTGACAACTCCTATGTCACTGGTTGTCTCCTTAAATGTTTCTGTTTGTCCATCCTTTATAAATTCATCACAAAACATAACTACTTTAACCTAATAAACGAACAGGCAAAAACACTCATGATAAAGCACTAAAGGGCCTTGTAAGCCCACTGTTAGATGATAAAAGGCTCCAAGCTGCGGGGGGTTCTCGCTCCTGTCACACTGAGCTGATGTGTTCTCACTAACAACTTTGCCACCAAAGACAAACCTCAGGGGTGTGAAATGTTGTCTGTTCCTCCTGATTCACTTGACAAAACCTCTTAAGCCAGCATCCTGTGCTGTGTGTTGCCCTTGAGAGAGCCAGCTCATTATTTCACCTTGCAACATCAAGGCTACCATTATAAGAGTGTTGTGTGGATGCATGTATCGCAACACTATTATAAGACAGTTTGCTTTACAGTCCTGAATGAGTCCTTATTACCTCCTCTTGGCTGAAGGAAATCCAAGTAATTTATAATTACAACAAATTTTGTCTGATGTAATGTAGGCAGTTTATTATATATCCACAATGTGGCTCTTTGATATGCCATTTATTTGCCCTAGTTCCACATTGTTTGAGTAAATACTGTGATGCTGATTGTAATTATATTCTGCAATACCTGAGCAGAGAGAAGTAGTTTGCATGCATGAAAAGAGTTACAGGAAGCAAAGGAGTACATGCCAGCCTGTGCCAACACTTCTCAGTGAGAAAAACTGCTTAGGTGCCAAGAGCTGAGGAGTGATTTACATATTTTCATCAGCAGAAATGTGTTTTATGACAGCAGTGAATAGAATCTATAATATAAATTGGACTTTGATAACTCAATTATTGTTTTATTAAAGACAAAGCTGAGACCAACATCTGTAAGAGAAAAATAATGGACAAAGAGATCAAAATGAAAAAAGTTAGAGCCAAAATAAATGACTTGAGGATCTCAGGCCAGCAGCCATCAAACCACATTTATTGGCTCCTTGCCTCAAGTGTCAAGCAATCACAGTGATAATAACAACAAAACTTTACTGGCTTACTCTAGCAGGTTGGTATTTTCTCCAGCACAGCCATTTATTTACCCTTCTGTAATTTATTCAGCATGCCAGCTCTTTATCACTGAACCCATGATGTCCAAGGCATTAATTTAAGACTGCTCACAAGGTTGTTTTCTAAGTGCAGCCTCACATAGAAAAATGGCTTCTGTCATCTCACTCTCTGCTAACATTCTTTGCTCATAGGCATAAAAATGATTAATAATGCTTGACTATGTATTTAAAGTGAAACACCCCTGCTGCGTTTCAAACTTTTTGACTTTCTGGGTTCTGTTTGAGGTTGGGGCAGCCAGAGTTCAAAGGTCCACATTCACCACAGCACCTGGCTTCACTTTCCTGGACACAACCTGCGCTGGCTCCTCACCTTCGTGCTGCTCTTCATCCTCGTCTGTGAGATTGCAGAGGGCATTGTCTCTGATGGGTATGTTTGGCACAGTAATAATGCAGCATTACAGCCAAGGTACATGTGATGTTATGTCATTACATCAGTGATATGATTACTACTGTCAAGACAGGGGTAGCAACCTTTACTATCAAAAGAGCCATTTTTGAGCAATTCTTGATCAAGAAACTGTATGGAGCTCTAAAAACATATTTAAGCCTTGTTATGAAGGTAAGATGGTCTTCATTTTCTTCATCTTTCAGCTGCTCCCTTTAGGAGTCACCACAGTGGATCATCTGCCCCCATCTCAATCTATATGTTTCATTCTGTTCTGTCACACCAATCCTCTTAGTGTCCTTCTTCACTGCATCCATGACCCTTCCCTGTGGTCTTACTCGTTCCTCCTGCCTGACATCTCTGTCTTCATCATCCTTTGCCCAGTATATCCACTATCCCTCCTCTGAACATGTCCAAACCATCTCAGCATTACCTCTCTGACTTTGTCTCCAAACTTCTCAACATGAGCTGTCCCTCTGATGGACTCATTCCTAATCCTGTCCATCCTGGTCACTCCCAGGGAAAATCTCAACATCTTCAGTTCTACCACCTCTGCCTCCTGTCTTTTTGTCAGTGCCACCGTCTCCAAAGCATACATCCTAGCATGTCTCACTAACGTCTTGTTAATGTTCTCTTTCACTCTTGCTGCTATCCTCTGATGGGTTATTTAGTATAAATTAACCCATTGGCATTACTAATGGTTTTAAATAATTTAACCCTTCACCACATGTGACTACTCTACAGCAGGCTCTATTATTTTTGGTACTTTAACTTTAAACTTTATTACAAAATTATTAGCATGTATTGGCTTAATTTGAAAGCGCTGTAATGCTATGCAGCACTACCTGTGTTTGTGCAAATTAACCAATTTAAAAATAGCCCAGCCTAAAACTAGGCCAATGTCAATTAAATTTTTGACCAAAGCCCAGTTTAGTAGACAGTTCATATAGCAATTAACCCTCAGACCCGTAAACAATTACAATATCAATATCCAGTATTAAAAACAAATTAAATGTTAAAATCTTTTTTTTGTCAAAGTCACAGGGAGCCATTGGAGATAGGCAAAAGAGCTACATGCAGCTCCAGAGCTGCAGGTTTGAGACCCCTGCTTTAGTGCAAAGATCATTTTTTCTCAAAAACCACACCACTTTCGCTTTTCTTGATGATAATACATACTTCATTATATTTTATGTGCGACAGTTACATTTTTGTGGGAGTTCTCTTGATTGGTGTGAGCATTTTTTAAAACCATCCTCACAGTAATTCCCTTTGGATGGCAGGTGAATGCAATTAACTGCAATCATGGCCTCACTAACCTCTATTCATCTTCACCATCAATCTCCATATGAAACCTGATCAATTATGCTCACTGAAAATAGTGGCTCTGCAATGTGTGTTGCTGCAACAGGCTGTGGGTGCCATGAACTGTCCTAGTATACGAATATCTACAGAGTGAAGGTGAATATTTTAACGTTAAAATCTGTACAGTTTCCATCCATGTAAAGCATTAGCATACACTAGCTTTCCACAATGTTATCATGCTGATTAGGTGTGAATAAAGCAGCTGCTCTGTTTTTGTGTTTGTAGGCCACTGCTTTGAGGTTCCAGTGGTTTTCTGAAAATTTCCCTGGATATTTCCTATATGTTAATGGAACATGAAACACCACCACCTCATATTTGTGTTTCCAAATTTAATTTTTTTAAAAAAAGCTGATTTTTAGGTATAATTTAATAGCCAGCTCCTATCTAGTGTTACAAGTAATTGTAATCGTTTAAAACTCGCAGATGATAATTTTTAGTTCATCAGGGTGAAGGACTGATGAGCTAATGAAATGGCGTCTGTCTGTCTGTCTGTCCCCAATTAGAAAGACTTGATAAATCCTCCTACAGTGTTGGTCTGAAATAAACTTGCACACAGTGATCACCTAATGGTTCTTCAGCCAAACTGTTTATGAAGTCAAGGTCATCTTTTTCATTTTTGCTCACTTTCCATTTTCCCAAGACTTGGTGCACCTAAGAGTATTGGTCTGGTTTGCAGTGTTCATGAAATGATTGTCTTAAGCTAGGTCAGGGCTGATTAAGAACTAGAGCAGTTGTCCTGGCAGTGATTCCAAGTGGATTTTAATTTTTGTTTGTTTGTGCAATACAGCCAACCAACGAGAAGAAAATGGATCACTTTCTTTCTGTACTTTACTGGTTACAATAACCTGTGAATTGAAATGGATCGTGAGCCAGATGAGCTACAATGTCACTGAGGTTCTGGTTTCCTATATAAAAGTTTATCTGAGTAAATTTTATTACTACAGAGGCAGACACCCTTTCAGCTTAAAATATTAAGAGAAAACAACAGGTTGCAGTCTTGAATAAATAGCTTAAAGCCAGTCAAAGCTAGCAGCAGTGAGGTGGGTGTTAGGGTTTGTCAGTTACAAGTTTTACAGGTTAAATAACTTTGTGATTAAAAAGATGCAAAGACCCCTTTCAAAGCAACCATTTTAACATGAAAAAGCAGGTAAACACAAGCAATGCTATTGACATTAATGAAGGCTCTTTGCCTTCATGAATGTCCGTAATATCTGTATTTACCAACTTTTTTATGTTAAAATTACTGCTTTGAAAAGGTCTATTCATCTTTATAATAATGCAAGGGTATGTCCTTGATTGCAAATCAAAAGTCTTATAGTTACTGTAGAAAGGAAATAGCAGTACAAGTAGTAAAAATGGAGAAAGAAACATATTTTATAGTTAAGTGTTTTTATAAGAAATTGGGAACATATAACAGATTCACCATCAGCCAAGACAATACAGACAAATCTATTAGGAGCCAAATGCTAATATTTACCAATTAATATGTAATGTAGTGGTTTGTACATTTGCGTTACAAGAAAAAGATCCCTGGTTTGATAACAGGTGGGGATGCAGGTCCCTCTCACCATAGAGGGTTGCGTCAGGAAGGGCATCTGGTGGAAAACATCTGCCAAATTACCTGTCTGGAATAATCCACTGTGGCGACCACTTGGGGAGAATACCAGGGAGCAGCCAAAGGTACATTTTGTAGACAGAAGGCTGCTACTCACCACACTGAGCCTGGCTGTACTATTTCTAATAGTGGCCCATTCACCAAACGGCTTCACCACCAGCTGGGAAAGTACAGACAAATCCATTAGTTAGTAGTTAGTATAGTTAGTAGTTAGTATTTGCCATCTGAAAACAAGTCAATGAGTTATACTCCTCACACCAGAGAGCAGACTGGTGTATTATTAGACAACACATGCACCGGCATGAGCCAACAAGAACAGGACAGCAGTTTACTGGCAATGCAGTCTGACACATTCCTTGTAGCTGACTATCAGAATTGTAGTTTCCTTTCCAGATGAGTAATCTAAAATGAGTATACATATGCTCAAATTAAACTCTGACATGAAAATGTAAAATAAACAAAGGACATTTCTGAGCTAATCACATGAAATTACTCATAGAGCTATAACTGGATGCAGAAGCCATTCCTGCTCCTTGTTTAGACCTTATTATCTCTTTTGCGCTCTCTGTGTATCTATCCTGTTGTTGTCTAATGTAGTTTACTGGGGCCTATTCTAGTTCTGGAGACTGCAGAGTGTTGGCGATGAACAGAAACTAGGCTAATTTACCTGTATGCTTAATGCTTAATGAGACATCTGTCACATGGGTGGGTATTTTATAACAGGCTCACATTGACCTTCTCTCAGTTTTTTCTCTTCTAGAAATTCATTAATACATACTGTTAGGTGCATACGTTTTGGGGCAATTGTAAATTTGTATAATTCTGCCTGGTGTACTTTTTTGTGGTATCTAAATGACTCTTTTCCCCTGCATATGATGGTGTGGCTTCTCTATAATTTCATTATACTTGCATACTGAAAATAAAGATTTCTAATTTCCAGTGTATTTTAAACAGTCAAAATGTGATCAAAATGAAGACTTTCAGCTGTAATTCAAGGGGTTTGACAAAAGAATTGCATTAACTATTGAGGAATTACAGCCATTTTTATATATAGCCCCCCATATTAGAGGCTCAAAATTAATGGGACAGAATAGCAAAACTTCAAATATAAGGATTGTTTTCAACACTTAGATGAAAACCCTTTGCAGTCAAATGACTGCCTGTAGCCTGGAAACCATGGACATCACCAAATGATGTTTTTTCCCCCTCTGAGATGCTCTGCCAGGCCTTTGCTGCAGCCTCCTTCAGTTGCTGCTTGTTTGAGTCCCCATGCCTTCAGTTTAGTCTTCACTAAAAAGCATGTTCTGTTGGGTTGAGATCAGGTGACTGACTTGGCCACTGAAGAATATCCAATTCTTTGCCTTTAGAAACTTGGGTAGCTTTTGCAGTATGCTTTGGATCATTATCCATTTGCATTGTGAAGCACTGTCCAATAAGTTTTGCAGCATTTGGCAGAATCTGAGCAGAGAGTTTAGTCCTGTAAACTTCAGAATGCATCCTGCTACTTTGATCAGCAGTCATAGTCACATCACCAATAAATACTAGTAACCCGGTTGCATTGGCGAGCATATGTTCCCATGCCATAACATTGCCTCCACCGTGTTTGACAGATGATGTGGTATGCTTTGGATCATGAGCTGTTCCTTTCCTTTTTCATACTTTTCTCTTGCCATTATTCTGGTACAAGTTTATCTTGGTTTCATCTGTCCAAATAACTTTTTTCTCCTGAACTGGGCAGGCTCTTTTAGATTAATCAAAATCTAATCTGGCCTTCCTGATCTTGTTAGTAACCTGTGGTTTATACCTTGTTTTAAACCCCCTGTATTTACACTCATGAAGGCATCTCTTGATTGTAGAGTTTGACAATGATACACCTGCCTTCATGAGAGTGTTCTTGACTTGAGTTGGGAAGGGATTTTTCTTAACCAAGCGAAGAATTCTGAAAGCATCCACTTTCGTTGTCTTCTGTGGCCTTCCAGACCTTTTGGTGTTGCTGAGCTGGCTAGTGCATACCTTCTTTTTAGGAATGTTTCAGATTATTGTTTTGACCACTCCTAGATTTTTTGCTATCTCTGATAGGTTTATTTTGGTTTTTCAGCCTAATCATGGCCTCCTTTACTTGCATTGACATCTCTTTGGACTTCATATTGAGATTTTCTGTGAATAGCTACCAGATTCAAGTTCAATACTTGGAAGAACGCCACATCTTTTTATCTGTTTAATTTGTCATAGGATAGCAAGGGACCAGGCCTCACTTGGCCAACAGTTATTTGGCCTATACTTTTAAGCCTCTGAAAATGGGGGCTTATATATAAAAATGGCAGTAATTGCTAAACAGTTAATGCAATTCTTTTGTTTCACCCCTTGAATTAAAGCAGAAAGTTAGTACTTCAGTCACTTTTGACTGATTTAAAATCTAGTGGGGATGGTTACAAAAAACATTTATCATTGTCCTAAAACTTATGGACCCAACTATGTAGCCAAACCATGATGTCTTGCTCAACCTTGTCACAAATAATTTTTAGTCATTTTTTTGTTCACACTAACCTCTTTCCTCCTCCTCTTTCCTCCTCCTCTGATGTTCATTTGCAGGTTCACTCAGTCCCTCCATCTTCACCTGTACATGCCAGCAGCTTTGGCCTTCATGGCTGGCATCACTTCGATTGTCTACTATCATAACATTGAGACCTCCAACTTTCCCAAACTACTATTAGGTACAGTATTTTTACTTTAAGTAATTGATTCTTTTATATTTTCCAGACAGAAATAAATGTCTGCTGAAAATGACAAACTAATACTCTTACATCAACTTTATTGTTTGCCTGTCACTAACTGTTGTAGCATCAAAATGTGATAAAGAGAGCGCATTGTTATTTGTGATCAGGTCTTGTAAAGCTAGGATAAACTTTGAACATATTTCCATCATTGATTACTGATTTACTAAACTCTTTGGAATTGTATAACAGAACATCAGGGTGAGTGTGGCCGTTTGCAGATGAATGGGTTCATTACCTTCAGATAATGATGGAGGGTAACATCATTGTGTGGGACTGTCTTCCTCTATGTAGATAAAAAATTATGCTTTTTCTGTAGGAAAATTTATTTAAGGTGAAAGCTCTAAACAGTTGCACAATCTCCATGGCAAATATAGTTACCATAGTGAGATTTTGTTAGAAATACTGTTCACTTTTTTTAAGATAACGATATCTGCCACAGTTTAGCATTCTCCATTAGTTGTCCACATGGGATGCTCATGGAACAGTCACCACGTTTTGACTCCTCAGCTGCTCATGCAGTTCTCCATTCCTTCGCATAACTCATCAGGCTTAACTCATCAGTATGCAGCTCCTGCTGCCTTACTTGCTACATTCATTGAGTCCCCGAGCCTACTTGGCTTTAAGGTATCCATATCACAGCCAGATAGAAATTCATTTTCCAATGAGAGCCTCAGCTGTCGAGTCAAGATTCAAGATTCAAGATTCAAGAAGCTTTATTGTCATTTCAACCACATATAGCTGATGCAGAACATAGTGAAATGAGATAACTTTTCTCCAGGACCTGGTGCAACATAAACGTGTGACATAAAGATCAAATATGAAAAAAAAACAAACAACAACAGAGAGCTAGGACTAAGACATAGAGCTGGGACTGAGGGTTTTTTTCCCTTTTAGCCACATAAAGTGCAAAGTGTGCAATGTGTGCAATTAGTTGCAAACAGTGCAAGATCTCATGCTACAAAGATGTGAACACTATATATGAATTATACTGCTTCATTGTAAGTCTGCAGTGTAACCTTTTTTATGTCATCTTGTATTATTAGTCAGTCTCTCAATATTTACAATAAGCCTGTTTGACCAACAAGGTGTTACTCTGTCATAAAACCATTATGGAACAAAGACAGACAGATTTACTTTCTGTTTATTGAATTAGAGGCGTTGACCTTGACAGCTGCTAGAAGCACACTAACAAAGTGTTGCAGGCGAGAAGAGGAAAGAAACCATAGCACACATTAAACCTAATATCTTAATGGTTCTCATTACACCTACAGGGCTAAAGCATGATATTAAATGATGCCTCCAGAGAAAAATATGGTAAATAAATTCTAACAAGTTGAGCCACTGACACAAATGTGTGAAATGTGTCCCGGACTGTAACAAACCACACTGACTGCACATATCCAGTTTCAGATACATGTTGGTGACATACTTTTTATTTGAGATTATGATATAATTCTGCAGTCGAGTTATTTACTGTTTTTTTCTTTACTGGTACTTTGTTGTGTATGATGCTGAGTATGATCCCTGCAAAATTTTTTCAGCCCTGCTGATCTACTGGGTGCTGGCCTTCATCATGAAGACCATCAAATTTGCCAAGTACACCGAGCATGGCATCGGCCCCAGGCAGCTACGCTACTGCATCACTGGACTGCTCGTGCTGCTGTATGGACTCCTACTAGCTGTAGAGATCAATGTCATCCTGGGCAGGGTAAGTGTCTGCGTGTCCGCTTATGTGTGTGCAGGCATGTGTGGTCTGTGGCTAATGAGGCTATTGAAAGTGAGTTAAAATTATTTGGATGAATTTACTTTTTTGTTAAGTTGTTAAAAAGGTATTGGCTATACTGTTAATGTGGTGGTGGTTATAGCACTTTTCAGTCATTTGAATCCAGTCATAAATGTAATTTCTACTACATTACATGTTTACAAAGTTAACAAATACAAAAATGTCTCACTAGTGTATATCCAGGCTAGCTTCTATCAATGACAATTCAGCAGATGTATTAAAGACTTTGTGGAGCAGTGCCTCTCAGCTTTGCTTTAATTTTTCCTGAGGCCACTCACAACATTTCCTGCAGCTGGGAAACATTTTTATAAAACAGATAATGAATAATGACAACTTCCAGCTGCAGACACAGTTCATTTCTATGTTTTTTTTTTTCAAGAAATTTAATTCCATTGTGTTTTATATCTGTAAAAGCTCTGCAACTCTTAGAGGAGAGTGTTTTGTGTGCAGCAAAATGTTGGAGATTTTCTATTGGTTTGTTGTGGCAAGCACAGTGCACGTTGCTGTAGTCTGCTTGGGGGAGCAACATCAGCGATGGTAACACCAACAGACTGAATAAACTGATCAGTAAGGCTGGCTCTGCGATTGGCTGCAAACTGGACATTTTTGAAGCTGTTGTAATGAGGAGGTCTGAACAAACTGTTATCTATCATGGATAATCCTGACCACACTCTACACCACTTCATGGACAGCCAGTGGCAACGATGATAATACTTTATAATACTTTCATTAATTAACTGCTGTAACAAAAGCATGTCCCAAAAATAGAACAAGGGAGTCACATGAGAGCCAATTAAAGTGAGCTGAACACAACAGAAAATAACATGAAATGTAAAAATAGTTTTTAGCCTTTTTTGTGGCAGATGAGCAGTTTTAACAAAAATCTTAATGCATGTAAAAGACTGACATAGTAACTTCATTGTCATCCAGGTGGTTAGTGGGCTACTAAAGTGATTTCCTCACAGGGATAAATAAAGTATTCTGATTCTGATTTTGATTCTGATATTCTGAAGTTTTGAATTTTGACCATTGCCATTAAAGCTTTTTTAAAACCAGACATCCTGGGTGATAGGTCGATCTGACTGAGAAACTGCTGGGACTGCATGCTCATATTAGTCACAGCTTATTAATCATAAGGTAGTGACATACTACTGTATACCCCGTTTTCTTGTCTATTCTACTATAAATGGGATCATGATGTACAAAATATACATCAGGCTGTTTTAGAGAAGGCTTGACATTGAAACAATAAACTTACTAGGGGAATGTTTACTGAGAAATTTGCTGGGAATGATCAACATGGACAGGATAAGAAGTGAGTACATCAGAGGCACAGCTCAGATTGAGCAGATTGGAGATAAAGTAAGAGAGGCAAGACTGAGATGGCTTGAGGAGGGATAGTGGCTATATTGGATACGGGATGTTGAAGATGGAGCTGCCTGGCAGGAGTTAAAGAGGAAAACCACAGAGAAGTTCATGGATGTGGTGAGGGCACATATGAAGCGGGTTGGTGTGACAGAAGAGAATGCAAGGTATAGATTGAGATGGAGGTAGGTGATTCACTGTGGTGACTCTTAAAGCAAGTAGCCAGAAGAAGAAGAAGAAGAAGAAGAAGAAGAAGAAGGGAAGTGTTTACTTTCTTTAGTAAATCAGTGACAAGTAGCCTCACCATCTCGTAAACGTCTATATAATCTGACTTTTTGCTGGCCATTATGGATAGGGCAGGCTTAAGACACACATCAGCTTCACATTTTTGTACCTGAAGGCTTGAAGAGTTCAAATGAGCATTCACCATCTCTGAGCCCAATATTCAATTCCTCTTATGACATACAAATATCAGCATTTTCACAATTTTTTTTTCATGCTTCAAATGTTAAAAACTAAACACAAAGTGAAACTGAGACTCACTATTATTTATTTATAAAGCAGTGTTAAACAGATGGAAAAAAGCAAAAAAAAAAAATCAGGAAAATACAAGTGATACTGGGAAGCTAAAAAGCAAATTGAAGTTTTATTATGTGTTATTATATTTACATAACAGACACTAAGTTTCTCTTACATGTGTGGTTCACTGTGGGGCTTCATGTCGGTCTTTCATTGTATTTCTAGATGTATGTATATATGTTTTATTGATTGTGCAATAAGCTGATTATTCCACTTTTGACATTTTAAGCCATCTGACCCTTTCTGAACATGGGGGAAATGTCAGACCAGCGTACACTCTTTTTTTATTTTGCCCCTAGACAATTTAGAGTGTTTGTCTTTGCACTGAGCAAATACCTGCTACTGTCTCATAGTGTCCTGGGTAAATAGCAGAGAAGCATCCCCTGCATTCATTCGGCCTGTTAGATCTCTTTTTGTTTGATTCCCTTTATCTGCACCGTTACATTATTTTATTATTTCTTTTTGCATTTACTATATATTTAATAATTGCTGTATACTCCCTGCTGACTTACAGCTCTGCCTTCAGTAGCTCCAATCTGTAGTTGTAGTCAAAGTAAAGCGCTAATTTGTTTAACTTTACATTAGTTGGCAATTTTCATATCAGACAGCCTATAGTTAATACAAAATAAATACAGCTTATTTTCAGAAACTGTAATTAAGCCCACAAATAAGTCAGTTCAACTGACATACAATTGTCATCTACATGGATTAGTTAATGTTTAGATACATTCAATAATTAATGGTTTTTAGTATTCAGACTTTATTTTCAGGTACCGAGATGGAATTAACAATTAATCAAACTTTTTCTTTCTGTCATAGCGCTACATGTGTTTCGCCAATCCAACAGAGGTGAAGCCCCCCGAAGACCTTCAGGACCTCGGTGTTCGCTTCTTGCAGCCCTTTGTCAACCTGTTGTCCAAAGCCACCTATTGGTGGATGAACACCTTCATTACCTCTGCTCACAAGCGACCCATTGACCTCAAGGTTATTGGAAAACTACCCATTGCAATGAGAGCACTCACAAACTATATAAAGCTTCGGAAGGCCTTTGAAGATCAGAAGGTTAGTACTTAGTGGGTCTTTGTGAAGAGTAGGGGATGTCAACTCCTGATGTTCAGTCATATTCCGCTTTGTAAATGCATTAAACTCACACCTCATAAGAGAGACATTAATTGACCAACGCAAGGTATTGAGTATTATTAATAAATATTATTAGTTAGAGCAATAAGTTTTGGGACAATGACACATCATTTGTGAATTTTCCTTTGTCCACCACCACAGTGGAATTTAAATTGGTCAAAATGTAATCAAAGTGCAGCCTTTCAGCTTTGATCGAAGCGGTTTGACTAAAGGCTTGCATTAACATTTTAGGATTTACTGTCATGGTGGGGGCAGGACAAGGACCTATACAAGGAAGACACAGGGGAGGCAGGAGTAATAATCAGAACAAAAGAACTCAGGAACTAACTCAAATCACAATTAGTAGAACAGAGAACTCTATAAGACTAAAGTCCTAACAAGAAACAAACCCGGGTCTAAAACGTATGTAAAGTAGAACAGAAGATGAGAAACAACACACAGCACATAACTGAGGAATTCCTATTTTAACATACAAACTGAGCATCCCACAACTAAACTTGAACACAAAACCACAAACCCTGACAATTACAGACATTTTAGACATGGTCTTCCTTTTTTAGAGGTTCAAATGTACTGGGACAATTGACTAACAGGAAGTTTCATGGCCAGGTGAAGCCTTTTCCTTACTTATTTCATGACAGACTAAGCAGATACAACATCTGGAGTTGATTCCAAGTGTTGAACTTGCATTTGGTAGCTGTTTACTGAAACTTTCAAATGAGGTCCAAAGAGATGTTGATACAAGTAAAAGATGCCAAAACAAAACCGAAAGAGACAGAGCAAGAAAAATTTTAGAAAAACTTTAGGAGTGGCCAAAACAGCAATCTTTTGCATTCTTGAAAAGAAAGGACGGCACCAGCCAGCTCAGCAACACCAAAATGGCCTCGAAGACCATGAAAGAGAACAAAAGAATTCTTTACTTGGTGAACTTCTTCAGAACAAGAGCCTCCTGTAGAGGGGGCTGTGTGAGATATGTACAGTCCTTGTAGTTGCAAAGATATACTCCATTTATTTTGGGTAAATCATTTTGAACAGGGGGGCAGAAAAAATACGCCTCGTGGCAAAGAAGTTCTTAAAAAAAACCTCCACAACATCTAGCCAAGTCAAGAATACTCTCAAGGAGGCAGGAGTATCATTCTCAAAGTTTACAATCAAGAGATGCTTTCATGAATGTAAATACAGAGGGTTTATAACAAGATGCAAGAACAGGAAGTCCAGATTAGATCTTGCCAGAAAATCTTAGTCTGCCCAGATCTGGAAAAAATATTTGGACAGATGAACCTAAGATGAACTTGTACTAGAATGACAGGAAGAGAAAAGTAGCGAAGGAAAGGGGAAGCTCTTGATCCAAAGCATACCATGTCATATATTAAACATGGTAGAGGTAATGTTATGGCAAGGGCATGTATGGCTGCCAGTGGAACTGGGTCACTGGTGTTTATTGATGATGTGACTGCTGATAGAAGTAGCAGGAGGATTTCCAAAGTGCACGGAGCTATAATCTCTGCTCAGGTTCAGACAAACGGAACAGCACTTCACAGTGCAAATAGATAATAACCCAAAGCATACTGCAAAAGAAACCCTAGGGTTTCTCATGGCAAAGGAATTCAATATTATTCAAAAGCCAAGTCGGTCACCTGATCTCAACATAATAGAGCAGCTTTCCAGTTACTGAAGACAAAACTGAAGGCAGAGACCCACAAACAAGCAGCAACCAAAGAAAGCTCCAGTAGAGGCCTGGCAGAGGATCTCAAGGGAGAAAGCACAGCATTTGGTGATGTCCATGGGTTCTAGACTTCAGGCAGTCACTGACTGCAAAGGATTTTCAGCCAAGTATTAAAGACGGTCCTTATATTAAATTGTTATCCGTTTACTCAGAAAATGGGGGACTGTGTATAAAAATGGTTGCATTTCCTAAACAGCAAATATCAAATCCCTTATATTAAAGCTGAAAGTCTGCACTTCAATCATATTTTGACCGCTTGATTTAAAATCTATTGCGGTGATGTAGAGAGCCAGAAACTTGTGGACTTAATTGCATGTGGTTATGGGGTGTTTTTATAGCTCAAGATTTTTAAAAAATGAAGAGCCTACTGGATGGGTTCAGATCTACATATTATACAATGAGCGTATCCTAAAACCTGAGTGGGTGAGAGAAACTCAGCCATGATCTGATGGCGCTGATCATAATGGAATTCCTGTCTGTGTGTGCATCTACTATATGATATCAAATAGCAGGGAAGTTAACTGTCAGACAGCAAAGGTTGGGCCTATCTTGGAGAGCACAGATGATCAGCCAAGCTTGTGTTAGCGACATCTAAAAGCAATGGTTACAACAAAAAAGCAAAATATCTCTTAATTTAACAGAAGGTCAACTTTTAAGTGAGGATAAGTGGATTCAATCAGCAAGAAAAGAATATCAAAAAACTTGGATGTTTCTAAGTTTTATTCTAGATAAGTTACATTCTTAGCAAAGAGGATAATTTATACACCGTCCCGGCACAGAGAAGTAATGTTACTTTAAGTCACACTCAAATGCCCTTTCAAGAAAAGCAACACTGATATATTAATCTGATATTCTCTCTTGATGTTATTATTTCTCATAACTTCATTCAGACATTCCTACAACACTTACAGACTGACATACAGTAATGTACCTTCAGCTGCTCCCTTGTACTCTCCCCAAGGGGTTGCCACAGTGGATTAGTCCACATTGGTAATATGGCAGAGGTTTTACACCGGATGCCCTTCCTGACCCAACCCTCCATGGTGAGAGGGACTTGTGCCCCCACCTGGAATCGAACGGGGGACCTTTCGCTTGTAAGTCGAATGTGTAAACCACTACACTACGGAGGACACTGACAGAATGAGGTACAGTACTCCCATGAAATTATGCAACACATGACCTTCGACATATAATCCATAAAGTCTGATTGTTCCTAACTTTGCGGCTATATTTTCATAATTAAAGGCCAGATTATGAGAAATGCATTCGTACACATTTAAGTGAACTGCTCATCCTGTCTGTGAAATGTATTATAAGAAATTATTTAAGTTACAGCAGCTGTACCACGTGCATAAATGCCCACAACCTTCGCACTCTGGAGAAACTTATGGATGGACCCTGCTTTGTCCAGTGCAGCAGGCTAGGAATAAACTCCCAAGTAAAAACTGCGAGCAACAAACTCACTTAATCTCCAGTTAACTTTTAGTCAAGAGCCCAGATTACTGTAATCACTGGTGAGCCTGTGGTGACAGACTTCACCAGAAAGTTGCATTTTATAACTTTTCAATCAGCAGAAGTGAAATTGTAGAGCAAGGTGAGCGAGGGAAAATTCAACATGCATGAAAGATATTTGGTGATTTTAGGGAGGTTTGTGTGGCCTCCAGCAAATAAAAGCACAAAATGTGTGCCTTTTGCTTTCTCTGTGATATTTATCCATCGGAGCTGGTGCTGAAAGCAGACAAAGCCTGACACTCACATTTTGCCCTGTGTGCAGAAAACAAAAAACTTTTAAATGTTTTAGCAGTTTTTCATAAAAGAGTGGCTTTGGGGCTTCCAAGATTAGTTTGCACAGTGTGAAACAGAGGCTGAAAGCAGGTGGCAGAAGCCAAGTTTCTTTTCTCGGGTTATTGCTGTCTAGAGCATTCTCCAAAATAACTGTCTGTTTACTGAGCTGAGGGATTTAAGATGCACACTACGATCTGCATCTTTCCTTCAGTGTTTTCCAAAAACCTAATTCTAAAAATGCTAAAATTCAGTTAATAGAAATCCGAGAAGAGATCGTGTTTATGGACCTATGAATTCCTAATGTGAATTACTGTTGATACCTCTCTGGCCTGCTTATGCTTTCACTTTTGCCCGCTTCATGAGACACAGCACAGATTATGGAATGCCACAAGATGTTTCTTAGCTTCTCTGTGCCCGTGTGTGGCCGTCGCTGCTTCTTCTCCAGACAAAACATGAAATTAAAATCCTCTTCATGTGGCTCAAGAAAAACAGGGGATCTCATAGTACTCTGCCACGTTCATGAAGAAGTAAACACTTTGCCAGCGTGGGGCTGAATTGAGCAATCAGATGCTCATATCATTCAGAACACAGAGCAAACAGACTGACAGCTACTTGGCTCGTCGCCTCACGAGTCAGTCTGAAAGAGAGGGAGAGGGGAGACAGAAAAGGAGGGATTGTTGGTGGTTGCGGTGATGCTCTCAGTGCTGTGTACTGCTATTGTGCATCAGTCATTGCTGGAGGCCAAGTCTGTCAGGACAGAGCAGGGTTTCCCCAGAGACCCCAGCCGCTCTGCTGGAATGCCCAGGAGGAAATTCAGCCCCGGGGAGCGAAGGATGGCTCAACGGACGCCCGATATGTTCACAGCACTCTCAAGTCAGGACTGTTTAGAAAGGCTGGACAAACTACTGAGGGACCTGTTTGAAATCATAACACGAGTTCTGCTGTTTTTATTAAGACGAGTTTTGCTCTGTTCTTGTTGAGTCCAGTTGAATGAAAGCAATTTCAAGTCCTTTTTGGATCGTGCAATTAATCCATTAACTGAGAACAATTATTCTTCAGAGTCTCAATGTCATCCAAAAGGGATGAACTTGTACAAACTTTTAAAGCCATTTTATTTATGTCAGACTGGAATCTGGCACCATATTAAGCACATTTGGAAAAAGTAGAAGGCCTAGATGAATGATTTATCAGCACCACTCTTTAAATGGGCCAAGCAGGATGGCATAGTTTGGCAACTCAGGTTCAGAGTAAGGCCACTGCTGTTAGGAATCACATAACACTTTGCTTGTACCAGTCACTTTGTTTAGTTTAGTTCAAAGATTTGCGGTCGATTGCTATGCAGTTCATTCATTTTTACAGCTGTAGATAAACACATAGGTGTTCAAAAGTATTTCAGTAAAAAAAAGCTGAAAGTGAAAGTATTATTCTTCACATAGCCTGACATGCAGTGCAGGTCTGGAAAGTTTGTCCAGTCCAAGTTGCTGTGCTCACTTCAGTACAAAACTGTTCTATACAAGCAAGATGCATAGGGTTAATTATCCAGCAACAAATTGGTTATGACCAAGTTCCCTACTTAAAACTACAGATTCCATCCATCATAATGAAAATTCAGTATAAAAAGTTCACTTTACAACCTCATAGAGAATGTAAGGTGATCAATAGTATACAGTGAACATTTTAGTAAACAGAGTCTAACACCATTATCATTCATTTTGAGTCAAGTTTGTCACTACCTGACTAATAATCACAAGCATTTTAACTCAGTTTTTGGTCTCTACCACTTCCTGAGGAGATTCTGGTTCAGCAGCTTATAAACACACCATTTTACTGAGAACTGGTCAGTGTTTCAAAACTCAATCAACCAGAACATCAGTGACGTAGGTTCTCATCTGGCTCGAGATCAATCACAATTCACAAGCTATTGTAATCTGTCAAGTACAGACTTGCTTGTCCAATCTGACCCATTTTAATAAAGAAGCACCAATTTTTGTGAAAACGGAAAAGTGCCTGTAAACAACCACTATGACCTTGTTTCAAGAAAAATTTGGGCAGAAACCCATCAGGTGATCACTGTGTGCAAGTTTCAAGCCTGACCACCACTGTAGGAGGAGTAGCCATTTTTGTGAATTGTAGGCAGACAGAGGGGCAGACAGATAGAAAGATGGACGGACAGACAGACGGGCAACTCATCATAGCATTAGCTCATTGGTCCTTCAGGTAGATGAGGTAAAAACTGTTTCAAATGTAATGGGCCCTGCCAAGAGCGTCCCCTGTTTCTGATCCTGTTTGTGATATGTGCCGGGAAAGACCTCCAGGTGTAGCCAGGAATCCAGTGGATGTCCGGTTCAGGAACCACAGGATGGTGTCTTTGCTGTTTTGCAAATAACTTGGTTCTGTTGACAAAGTGGCAAGTCACCAGTTGTAAAATGGTTGGATGAAAGTCAGCACCTTCTACTACAAGGCCATGGTTCTCTGTTTTAAAACGGAGATTTGCGTTACATGCATGAGATGGACTGGCATATGGGTACATGTCAGCAGTGATGAGGGTGTTGAACGGTTGGAAGGCAAAGCAATTCAGTTTAGCAATCAATCTGCATTCCAACTTTCAGCAATGCTCATGTGGTTTGGGGTAATGAGATGGAGGATACAAAGAGCTGCACAGCATTGTCTGGACCCAGCCTTAGAGAACCTTACTGTGAGGAGCTACTGATACTTCACACTGAAAGGAGCCAAGTGAGGTGCTTTGGATATTTGATTGGGATAATGCTTGGGGGCCTTCCTTAGGGGACTGTCTGGGTAGAACTAGCTGAGGGGAGACCCTGAGGTCCTGGAGAGATTATATATTGTATCTGGCCTGTGATCATCTTGGAATGCCCCATGACAGATTTAAAAATGAGATAAGCCAAAAAAACGTGGATGGATGGATAGGTGGATGGATGGAGTCTGTGATGATCACATATCTCGTGGACATCTGCCAAAGACCAAAAGTAAAGTTTTGATTTTGCTATCACATGTTTTCCTCCAGATAAAACTGTTATATTGGCTGCTTAACCTATCTGCAGCTCCAGTTAAACTGGTGGCCACAGACAGGATAAGCAAAATGTTTATTTATGTAAATGCATGAAACATGCATCGCATCTATTTAGAAGGTGACTGGTGGAAGATTGCTGGACTCCTGTAGCTTAAAAAATAAAAATCAAAAGCAGATCTGGAATCACTTCTGGAACATAAAGCAAATAAGAAAATTGGCAAGCGTGGCCAGAATCTTATCTTAACTTTGTCATTTGAGCAATCCAGCACATAGATTTCAACAGCAAGGCAGTGTACAATACTTCTCTTTCCTAATACTTACAGATGACCAAAAGTGACAAGACTTCATTTCACAGTGTTGAAAGCATGTTGGCAAAGTCGCAGCCAAATATTTGTCTTTTTTAAGAGTTTTATTTGCATCTGGAAGTTCAGCATTAACTGTTCAGCTGCCGGTTCGAGCGCTGTTTGTAACCTTTGACGAGACTTCCGAGCCTTGACACTCTGTGGCAGACTCAAGTTAACAGTCTGAGAGAGGTCTTGAATTAACAGTCACCTTCTGACCGTTTAAAATGATCATGAGGAGCCGTGACCTCTGTGCTGTTGCAGTCTTATCATTACCAGCAGCAGCGTGACTGATGCTCTAAAAGTTGACATTGGTCAATGACATCTTGCAAATGTGCCAACACGGAAAGTATGGATCTGGAGATGAATGTGCAATAATCTGCAGCAGACTGAGTGACAGATGTCTTTTATATTGCTCACAAGAGATACTGAAGTGCTCTTCCTTTTATTCAAACACTGAAACCTACCAGGAAAAATCAAGCTTTTAATACACTGAATGGACACAAGTACTGGGTCACATCTACTAATCACTGAATCCAGTGTATAAAAATCAAGCACCTAGTCATGGATTCTGCTTTTACGAACATTTGCGAAAGGATGGGTTCTTCTAAAGAGCTCACTGAAGTTGAGTGTGGTACTGCAATGGGATGCCACCATTGACAGAAGTAAGCTTGTGAAATATCTTCCCTCCAAGATATTCAGCCATCAACTGTGAGTGGTATTACTGCAAAGTGGAAGCATTTAGGAACCACAGCAGGTAAAGTTATAGAGCAAGGTCACTGAGTGCTGAGGTGCATGGTGCGTAAAAGTCGTCAAATGCTCTGCTGACTCAATAACTGCAGAGTTCCAAACCTTCTCTGGCACTGACATCAGCACAAAAACATGGCTGAGCAGCTGCATGCAAGCCTTACATCATCAAGCATAATGCCAAGTATCAGTTGGAGTGGTGTAAAGCACACCGCCACTGGACTATGGAACAGCGGAAACGCGTTCTGTGGAGTGACAAATATCCCTCTTTCTGGCCGTTTGATCAAGGAGTCTGGGTTTGGTGAATGCTAGGCGGAACATTACCTGCCTGACAGCACTATGCCAGTTTTAAAGTTCGGTGGCGGAGAGTTAACGCTATGGAAGCAAAATATTAATTCTTCGTCTTACCAAGAAGTCTTAGACAATTCTGTCCCTCCACCCCAGCACACAACGCAAGGTCCATAAAGGTATGGCTGGATGTGTTTGGTGTGGAAGAACTTGACTTTCTCTCACAGAGCCCTGACCTCAACCCCATCAAACACCTTTGGGATAAACTAGAACAGAGATTGCAAGCTAGGTCCTCTCTGTGTCTGACCTCACAAATACTTTTCAAGATGAATGGGCAAAAAACACCCACAGACAAACTCCAAAATCATCCAGAAAGCCTTCCCAAAAAGTGAAAGCTGTTATAACTACAAAGTGGCGACCAATTCTATATTAATGTGTATGAATTTAGAATGGGATGCCATAAAAGCACCTGTGGGTATAATGTGTAGGTGATCCAATACTTCTGTCCATATAGTGTACCTTAAGATAGCTAGTTTTATTTCCAGTCTAATAACAGTATCTTCATCTGTTTACATACCAGTTAAAAGGCATCATATTGTATATTAAAATATCTGTGTGTATTCAGTCAGTCCAAAACATGTTATAACCGAGTTTTAACTCAGTGATAAATCTCCAAAAGATGAGCGCTTGATAAGGTAGACAATGAACTTTATCACTTCCGCACCTATCACTTTCACCTTTCCTTCAAATCTCTCACTACACACCCTCGCTTCCACCTCGAAATCTTGAACTGGATATTCATCAACTGTTACTTTCAGTCTTTTATCTAAATATCACGGATGTGACCTTCGACTTCAGAAATTACGTAAGAAATCACACAGTCCAGGCTGTTTTAAAATGAAATTAAAGAGATAAGAAACAAAACACCAGTGCAGCTTCCTCTGACTGATGGATGAATTTCTTAGTGGGAATTTAATCTGAAAGTGATCCTCCCAGTGTGGGGATGTAAATTCCAGCAATATACGGCACCTTTTCCTCTTGCCATCAAAATCAGCTCAAGAAATCCCACATCTACAGGCTAAGACTCTTAAAAAGGCAGAAAAAGTGTTTTGTGGAAAATTTAGAGCCTATCAGATATCCCCATCTGCTGGTCAAAGCTCATCACTTCTACACAGATAAGTCAAAGCATAAAGGGAAATGATAAGCAGTTCTCCATGAGGCTTTAATTGAACTGCAGTCCCACCCAGTGGCCAACAGAGGTACAATCAAAATTGATAGTGTGGGATTTAATCAAACATCTTTAACAAAAAAGTTTTTAAAAAGGAATACAGTAAAGTCACACTGTTCAGGACCCCTTCCTAAAAAATGACCCATACATGTGTTAATTCAGGCATGGTGCTCACATTATAGAGGAACAATCCGTAGCATAAGTGCTAAGCACTTCAAACAACTTCAAAAACAGAATTTAAATATCCTGCCTGCCTCCTACAGTTCTCCCCTTACTCTCCTGAACCCCTCCCACTACACAAGGAAGGACATATCCATGTTATTTTTCTTCCTCTTCTTTCTGCTGCTCCCGTTAGAGGTCGCCACAGCGGATCATCTGCCTCCATCTCACCCTATCCCTTACATCCTCTTCCCTCACACCAACCCCCTGCATGTCCTCCTTCACTACATCCATCAACCTTCTCTGTGGTCTTCCTCTTCTCCTCCTGCCTGGCAGCTCCATCTTCAACATCCTTTGTCCAATATATCCACTATCCCTCCTCTGAACATGTCCAAACCATCTCAGCCTTGCCTCTCTGACTTTACCT
>VUQH01089070.1:0-13360 GCA_015106775.1 Etroplus canarensis | reverse complement strand
CTCTGCAGATCAAAGCTTCGAGAGGTGAGATCATTTGTCCTAACACATGCATTTGGGGAGCTATATAGTATTTTGATCCAATTTATGAAAGAAGAACTAAATCCAAATTTATGTAGCACAGCAAAAAGGAATTTCCAATTTACTCGATCAAATACTTTTTCTGCATCAAGAGAGACAATTGTGGTTTCTAATTTGTTAATGGAACAATAGTCTATCACATTTATTACTCTGCGTGTATTACTTGCTGCGAATCTACCCTTTATAAAACCTGTTTGATCGGGGTGGCTTATAGATGGAGTGATTTTTTCTATTCTTTTAGCAAGAGCACCCAGGACCCCCCCCCCCCCAGCATCTTCTTATTTTTCCAGCCTTTTTGTTGTCCTTGTCCCAACTTTTGAGACAGGTTGCTGCCATCACATTCAAGACGGGTATTTTTCATGAAATAGTAAATATCCCAGTTTCAGCATTTGATATGTTTTCTATGTTCTTTTGTGAATAAAATATTGGTTTGTAAGTTTTGCAAATCATTGCATTATGGTTTATTTGTATTTTGCAGAACGTCCCAACCTTTTTGAAATTGGCATTGTATTTTAACAGGTCTCAGTTAAATCATTCTTTCACTTAGTGCCATTCAGCCAGGTGTGCCACTTGACTTAAATATACCTATCGTGACATAATGTTAAAATGTAGCAAAATAAAATGATGTCAGTGTAAAAAAGATGAAGTAAATGTTTCACCAGTCAATCCCTATGAAACCAGTCTGCTTTGATGTATTTTTTCTGCTTTACTATAGAGGCTAGTGTAGTGGTTTACACATTCGCCTTAGAAGCAAAAGGTCACTGGTTTGATTCCAGGTTGGGACACCAGCCCCTCTCGCCATGGAGGGTTGCATCAGAAAGGGCATCCAATGTGAATAATCCATGTGGTGACTCCTTGGGGAGAATACAAGGGAGCATCCAAAGGCACTATAGAAGCTGACCTGCAGCATAGCGCCTCTCTTTTTCCCCACATTTGCTAGTCTCAGGAGAGGAAAGGAGGCGACTTTGCTTCATTTTCTGAGAAACAGCAGAGTCAGTAAATATGTAAAAATCACTCAGTTCTGTAATGTATTTTACAGCATCGTTGACTAACATGATTGATGCAATGAATGACAGTCAGTCAGTTCAGGGCTGCTCATTTCCCAAAGAGGTGTTGTTGCAGCCTCAGTTGCAAAGCGAACAAATTATGTACGTAATATTTCTTCAGAGGCAACTTCATAGCCAGGATTTCTAAATGAGGGGTGTCACAGGCAGCAGCCCCGGTGCATAACTGCAATTCAACAAACTGATATTAGAAGCAGCAGAACTTACCTTTATAGGGAATTATGAAGCAAATGATCAAACATGTATGCATGTGCAGGAATATTTCTGGATTTTATTTATTTATTTATTTATATTTTTGTAAAATCGCCTGTAAAAACTGATGCTCTGAATGTGTTTCATTTTTATTTTATTCAGCTAGCAGTAGTTTTGATGCTAAAACAGACGTTTTGTCGGATAAAGAAAAGTTGGAATGGGACAGGATCCGGCCTGTCCCCCCCATGCAGTATCATCACTACTGTCACAAATGGACTTTCACTTTAAGCTCTTGCTTCTGATGTGATTGTTTACACCGTCAAACCTTTTAAAAAGCAGTGCAAAAATCAGATGGAGGCTGAGGAATTTAAAAAAATTAATATGACAGAGGCAGACCAGACCATGGGGGGGTATATCCCCACCTCAGTTACCTTCAGTGTCCACCTTGACCTTGTGATTGCTCAGATCTGCTGTGCTGCTATGTTGAACTTGTGCTTGAAGTGTATCTCATAAGAGTCTGGACAGACTAGATCTAAACTGCAAGTCGACTGGTCGGTGGAAGCATACGCCCACGAGGTGTTAGTTGTAGTTTGTTCTCTCTTCCTGTAATTTCCTGTTGCCTGCCTTGTGTGTGTTTATGCGTGCCTCTAGTTGTCCATCAGGTGCTCAGCCACTGCCGCCGTCATCATCCCGTTGGGCAGAGCAGCTGAATAAGCTCTTTGTCAGCCCGTGGAGAGTGCAGGTGCACCTCTTCTTTTTCACCTCCGACCCTCGGCCCTCGACCCCACAAAGCCCTTTGTGGACTCTATTTACTGCCAGCTCCAATGAAACTGCAGTCCATTACCAACATCTCCTCTCTGCCTTTTTCTTCCCATTTTCTGCTCCTCTCAAGAAACTAATTAGTGACAATACAAGTAGGTTAGACTCTCTATTCAGAATGGGCATTGTTAAACACAATACCAGCAAGCATTGTGAGCTAACAATTAGTGGCAATGGGGCAGTGTAGAGTGTCACTGACATTGTTGGGAGTTGCACAAGGCTGGGTTTGTTCCCAAAGACGCAGTTAAACAGGGGTGGAGGACGAGAGCGGAGGGTTTCCCAGGTGCTGAATTAGCCCAAACTCAGCCCATGATCCGAGTCACACAAGACGCTTATCAGCGGCACGGCTCAGGATACAGGATACAGGAATGTGTCCCCGAGAGGGTGGGTTGTTTTCTTTGGGTGTAGATGTTTATGTTAAAGGTAACTCTACCTGGATGGGATTGTGTATGCATGCATTCATTCCCATATTTGTGGCTGAATAAGTGTTTGAGCTGATGTGAGTGAATGTGCATCAAATTACCTGTCTTTCTGTTTCTCATTTTGTTTCCTCTTTGTGCAGAAACGCAGCTGATTGTATGCAGATATGTGAGTGCTCAGGAAAGGAGGTGTAGGCTTAGGGTCTTCCCTCAACCTTCTGGCTTGGAGGTCAAGCACATGCCAATGCTAACAGCAGGCTGGTAGGGTTGGGGGATCTGCTATGAACAGGCTCCACCTGGCTGGTGATTCAGTTCTTGAAAGTCACAGCCAGACAGTCAAGGGTTCAGCAGTCATTGTTATCCTGCCCCTGTGCCTTTCCAACTCCAACACCCCCTGATGGAGCATTACATCACAGCAGAGTCTGAAGGAGGAGGTCTGGGCAGCACTGTGGGCCACAACGTCTGGCAGCTGCCACTGGCTGAGCTCAGTCTGAATGCTCACCACGGTTCAGCGATGAGAATAGAGATTTTATCAGGTCTTTCTGACACAATTAGCTGTTCCAGATAAAAAGTAAAAGTTAGATTCTCAGATAAGCTCTAAGTCTGTCACACAGATTAGCAATTTCAGGAGCACGTTTGTTAATTATCATGGTAAACCTCGGTATCCTCTTCGCTCCAGGCTAGCAGGCAAGGATCCTCGCCCCCCTAGTTTTTTTCCCCCATCTTTTTAACAAGCCTGATGCACATCTCACAAGGCAGGTTTATTAAGTTAGTTGGACACATGAAGAGTTGTCGCCAGAGGAGGTGTTTTTATATCAGAGGTCCTCAATGGGGTTGGCAAATTTTTCTGATAATTTTGTAGTCTTAAATTTGTGATACAAGCCCAAGTTTGTCCCTCTAACAAACCAAGCCATGTAGACTGACACATAAATCAGCCGTTTGATTATGTCTTGGCAGTGTGTTTTGGTGACTGTTCACTCGCCAACAATGGTTGATGTAAACCCCAATCCCACTTGTGCCAAAGTGATTATAAATCAAGGCAAATTCAGTTTGTGTCATTTCATTTCTACCAGTGGTCTCTTAATACTATACCCTGTGCTTATGTGACATATTGCACTTTTTACATACATGTTCATTTATTTTTTAATTTCATTTTTCTTTCTTTCATATTTATATCTATACTATTTTGCTGTTTTAATTTTGAGTGTTTATGGGGCATTGCACTTTTATACATTTGAATTTTCTTATCCTTCACATCTCTATATATGTTTATCTAATGGAGCATCTGTAATGCAGGGTCCTTGTCAGAGTGTCTCCCAGTTTTACAGCAGATCTCCAGTAGAGCCAGTGTCAGCTCCTGTCCAAGATGCTGAAATCAAAGAGGCAGCTAAATGACACTGAGGACAGGTGAGCTGAGACAGGATGTGATGAGTTACTTGCAAATTACCCTTCAAAATAATATAGATCCATAAAACATCATTAGATATAAAAAAAAAAGAAAGTCAGAGATGATGCTTTCTTGGGTCGCCACAATTTATCAATTTATGTGATACATTGGAGATTTTTAAAATTCCATGATACTGGATTTTGCAACTGACTGCCTGCTTTGTTGTGGCAAATGCAGGTCAACAGTCTGCCAAGAAAGTGCATTTGCTTGTATTTGGCTAACCAACACGCTGCATTATTCAGCGGCATTTCATTGTGTTGCAGCTAAAGTTAAGCCACTTTCAAGTACTTGCCAGGTGACAGTGAGTGTTCTGGTGGAGCCTTCTTTGCCAGGACCCCTGCTGTGCCAATGCAGCAACTCATTTAACCCTCTGAGGTCTCAGTCATCACAGATGATAACCCTTCCCTCCCTTAGCCATGTGTTTTGGAGAAAGGCAACTTTTTTTAGGGAAAAAAAGACAAAATAGTTTTTATGTGTGTCAGTTACAATGATTACTTTCTATGTTCCCTGATTGCCAAGACTTGGAAGCAGTAGTGAGGCACATATGACCCCTCACCCAGTGAAATACATAATAACCTCAGAATATTTCATGTGAATTCGTAACATTTTCCTGCTCTTTTCTCAAAAAAAAATTAGCATATTCAATATCTTTATTGTTACCACTTCGTAATGGTTCACAAAGGAGTCATGAACACATCATGTGTTTTGCTGCTATAGGGGCGTATCAGCCAACACAGTTCTCGACTAAAGATGTCATAATTCATGCATGGAAGGGGTAAAGTACAGAAAACTGTAAGTGAACAACTGAAAGCTGACATCCATTGCAACTGGCTGTAGTCTTGCAAAGCCAAATTTGAAAACTAATTTTGCTGCTATGTTTTATAAACTGATGCACTTGCAGGTGGCACTGGGGTGCCGTGGTTCGTGCTGTTTTCTCACAGCAATGATGTTCTGGGTTCAAACGTCCTCCTAAACTTTGTGGCGCTCTGCTTGCACAGGTTTCCTCAGGTGCTCCAGTTTCCTCTCTGTCCAAAGACATGCCTGTTCAGTAAACTGGTGATTCTGAACTTGGCCGTAGGTGTGGATGTGAGAGTAGGTGGTAGTCGGTCTCTGTGCTGGCTATGTGTTGGACTGACCTCTTTAGGGTGCACCCAGGGCTCTTCACAATTTAGACACTGATTTTGCAACTAGGAAACATTTCATGTTTGAAGACAGGAGTATATCATTTGCATCAAATACATGCACAATAAAACTGAGACACTCTGGCCTAATGCCAGGGTCATACCGTTTGTGTCACATTTAGCTAGAATAGCATCAGAAATTCTTGTTTGGCCTGGCACAATGTATATTTGATGCAGAACAACAATAACTTGGCTCATGTGGCTCACAACACACCAGGGACCATTTTCACTGTTCAGCACTCATAAAACTAAGCTTCATTGTCATATCCAGTCATCGTGTAGAGGAGGACCCCAACGCAGGACGCAGAGAGGTAAAGTCACAAGAGGCTTTATTAAGCACGGCAAAAACCAGGCAAGGAAGTGCAGGGCAGAAGGCAGGAGACAAAAGGCAATAACGCGAGAGCGACAGACCGGGAAGACAGGACTGAAATAGACGTAGACAGAAAGGCTAATGAGGGACAGGTGGGGACTGCACGCAGCTGGAACCAATCAGGACAGGGAGACACACAGGACGTGATGCAGACAGAGGGGAAGACCACTAGGGAGATAGGCAGGCGGAGAACAAAAGGAGGGAAACCGGCTCCAACCAGGACTGGGACGGGCGAGCCATGACAGGACCCCCCTCCACTCAAGGGGCGGCTCCTGATGCCCCAAAACAGGCCAGAAAAGGCGGGAACGCCCACCCAGGGTGGGTGGTGGGAGGTCAGGAAGGAGTTACAGAACCGGAGCCGGAGAAGGACAGGCCCACGACAGGAACCTAGGTGGCCCAGGAGGGAAAAGCGCCTGCGGCACCAAGCCCAGAGGCTATAAAGACCACCCCTGCAGGGAGACCGCTGCTCGGGTGGCCGAG
Source organism: Etroplus canarensis (assembly GCA_015106775.1). Taxonomy (NCBI): domain Eukaryota; kingdom Metazoa; phylum Chordata; class Actinopteri; order Cichliformes; family Cichlidae; genus Etroplus; species Etroplus canarensis. Next base: position 7,310 of record VUQH01089070.1, on the reverse strand, counting down.
GAGGGACCCGGCTTGGAGGTCACTTCTGCTCCAAGCTCCAAGAGAGGTGGACCAGCAAAGTGGCCATCTCTGCTCGGGCGGGAGACCTCCTTCCAGCGGTCGCCGCCGCAAGGACCGGCAGGGAGACTGCTGGTGCCGGGAGCGCTCAGGCAGCAGCGAGCGGGGAGGGACTCCCTGCGGCAGAGCGAGGAGGCTGGAGGACGCTCTCCTCAGCTCGAGCAGGCTGAAATCTCTCCTGCGTCCTGCGTTTGAGTTCTGCTCATAGACAGACATGACAGAACGATCTGGCCAACAAGCAGACTCAGCAGACGCCGATCCGTTTCAGCACTCTATCTCCTCACTCGAGTCCCAACTGGGGGGAGTCACGCAGGCCCTGCAAGACCTGACTTCCAAACAGGATCTTATACTCCGGCAACTGGCAGAATTAGGGGAGATGTTACATGCCTGCCTCCAGCAAATAAAACTCAGCGCTCCCCAGCCGGACCCGCTGCCTCCTTCCACCTCATTGCAACCTCTCCCGGACCCTCCGGAGCGAGCTCTGCCTACCCCCGAGACCTTCTCTGGTGAGTCGCAGCAGAGCGAGGTGGGACGCTCGCGGCAACAGGAAGAGCAGAGAGGGAACCCTCCTCGCTAGGAGGGAGACAAACATCCTCGGCCGAGGGAGGCAGAGAGAGGCTCCTCTCGGCCAGAGGAGGAGGACGGAAACTCTCCTCAGCTTGAGGTGGTGGAAATCTCCTCGGCCAGAGAAGGAAGAGAGCCCTTCTCAGCACGAGGAGGAATCAAGGAAAGTGACTCAGAGGATGCTGAGGGCGAGAAAAACGCATCAGCGTTGGCTGAAGGCGAAGAGAGTGCATCCGTGTCAGCTGATGGCGGAGGAAGGAGCGCATCAGCTGCAGCGGAGAGCATGGAAAGCACACCTGCAGTGGCTGAAGGCGGATCAGCGGTGGCTGATGGCAGTGGAAGGAGCGCATCAGCGGCAGCTGATGGTGGTGGAGGGAGCGCATCAGCGGCGGCGGAGAGCATGGGAAGCTCACCCGCGGCTGCTGATGGCGGAGAGCATGGGAAGCTCACCCGCGGCTGCTGATGGTGGAGAGCATGGGAAGCTCACCTGCGGCGGCTGATGGCTGGGAACGCGCTTCGGTGGCTGCTGAAGGCGGAGAGAGTGCCTCAGCGGTAGCTGGAGGCAAGAGATTGTCCTCAGCAACTGCTGAAGTTGAACGAAGTGCCTCAGTGGCAGCTGAAGGTGGAGGAAATGCCACGGAGGGCGAGGGGAGTGAGAGCGCCACGGAGGGCGAGGGGAGTGGGAGCTCAGGTGAGGGAACACAAGAGGAGGCCCTAAATAGAAGCACATAAGGGAAGGCCTGACTTTGAGAAACATAAAGGGGGTTCACTAAATGAAACACAAAGCGGGGGCTTAACACAAAAAATATTAGCAAATTGCCCCGATAACGAAACCAAGGACTGGAGCCCACAGTCTGACACAGTCTCTAATGAAGGAGGTCCAAAAATAGTCTTAATAAAGCTGGGTGCAGCCACAGTCTTTTGAGGCCCCAGCAAAAGTCTAGCTTGGGCGACAGTGGCTGGCAGCCCAGTCAGCTCCAGCCATGAGAGCTCCAGAGAAGGCAGGGACTCGGGCTGCCCCTGCAGCGCCAGCTCGGAAGAGACCGGGGGCTCGAGCTACTCTGGCGGCGCAAGCACGGATGAGACCGAGGGCTCGAGCTGCCCCGGCGTGCGCTGCCCGGCGTCTCTTTCTGCCTCCAGCGCTGACGGCTCCCACGTGCGCTGCTTGGGCACGTCGTCTGGTGGGGAAGCGGCCACGGTCTCACCCAGCAATCCCTCCAACATGCTGAGTGGTGGAGAAGAGAGGGAGCCGCCAGGAAGGCGGGACGAGGAAGGAAGAGGGGAGTGGCAGACAGGCTGTAGCTCGGGCAATGGAGGAGGAGGAGGAAAAAACTCCTCAGTAGTGTCCCGACCAAAAAGCTCCACCATAATCCGTCTTCGGGTGAGATGAACCATGTGCCAAAGCCTCAGGAACCACGGAATATGCTGCAGACAGGGCCGGGACATAAAAAGCTCCTGGGCAGCACGGAGAAGGAACACTCTCTCAAATGGCTCCACAGCCTCCTCTAGCTCGGCCAGATAAGCCTGCAGCTTGCGGGTTGCCTCTCTCAGCTCTTTGGGGTGAAGGTTGCAGTCCGCGGGGTCCACTGTTGGTCGCGTCATTCTGTCACGGGTTGTCATGCAGGACTCAGAGACTGAAGGATAAACTCAAAACGGACTTTATTTAGCCAAGTGCTCAACATAAAGCCCAAAGGGAAACACAGGTTGAGCACACAGGATTACTGGCGAAAGGAAGACAACCGGGAAACGTGAAGGAGACGTAACTCTGTAGGTCTGTTGATTTTCTAGCCTTTCTGAGGTCACTGATTTGATGTTCTGGGATGTTACATTTTTTTTTTTTTTGGCTCTTTCCCGCTCATATTACACAGGTCAGGCATTAAAAACACAAATGTGTGTTTGGGAAAAAATAATAATATAATCATTCAAATAAAATTTAAAAAATTGCATTATTTTTCACAAACTGGTTGAGGTTAAGACAGTTAAATGTTGACTTTAGTGTAGTGATAATGTTTTTCTATTGAAGGTCTTACATACTGTATGCATAACATATTTTATCAATGTGTATAGTATAGAACACTAAACACATTTTATTAGGTACACCTAGCTAGTACCAGATTGGACCCCCTGTTGCATTCTGAACTGCCTCAGTTCTTTGTGACATAAATTTAATAAGAAGCAGGAAACATTACTCAGAGATTTTGGTCCATATTGACTTGATAGCATCACACAGTTGCTATAGATTTGTCAGCTACACATCCATCACACAAATCTCCCGTTTGACTATATCCCAAAGGCGATCAATTGGATTGAGATCTGGTAACTGTGGAGGCTATTTGAGTACAGTGAACTCACTGTCATGTTCAAGAAACCAGTTTGAGATGATTTAAGCCTTTTGATTTAGCGCGTAATCCTGCTGGAAGCAGCTATCAGAAGATGTCTATACTGTGGCAATCAAGTGATGGACATAGTCAGCAACAATACTCAAGCTGTGACATTTAAACAATGCTCAGTGCTAAGGGGCCAAAAGCGTGCCTAGAAAATACATCCCCCACACTATTACACCACCACCTCTTGCCTCAACTGCTGATATGGGGCAGGATGGATCCATGCTGTCATATAGGGACCCTACCATCTGAATATTGCAGCAAAAATTGAGACTCATCCAATCAGGTGAAGTTTTTACAGTGTCCTATTTTTCTTTTTTTTGGCAAGTCTGTGCAAATTGTAGCCTCAGTTTCCATTTCTTTGCTGGCAGGAGTGGTACCCGATGTGGTCTTCTGCTGTTATAGCACATCTGCTTCAAGGTTTGGCACAGTGTGCATCCAGAGAGCCTTTTCTGCATACCTTGGTTGTAACACGTGTTTATTTGAGTTACTGTTGCCCTTCCTATCAGCTTGAAGCGGTCTGGCCGTTCTCCTCTGACCTCTGGCATCAACAAGGCATTTTTCCCAGAAAAATTCAGCACACTGGATAGTTTCTCTTTTTTGAACCATCCTCTGTAAACCCTGAATATGGTTATGCAGGAAAATTTCATTACATCAATAGTTCCTGAAATACTCAGACAAGCCCCATGCGGCACCAACCATTACACCACTTTCAAAGTCCCTTAAACCACGTGATGCTTAGTTTAAACTTCAGCAGGTCATCTTGATCATGTTTACGTGCCAGTTACAGCCATGCGACTGACTGATCAGATATTCGCGTTAACAAGCAGTTGACAGGTATACCTGATGAAGTGGCTGGTGGTGTATATTTAAGTTAACGTATCTTTCCCTCAGCAGAGTACCAAATAACATGTTGGCTCTATAAAGATAGTGTGAGGCATTGCCCAAAACAGGGTGGGCAATGGACACGAACATTCATAGCAACTTAAACAAGTAACAAACATTAAACAGAGATTAGTCACCTATATTTGCTAATTTGGTACCTATCCACAGATACATCCAATCACCACCATAATCATGTGCACACACCAATTTGTATACACGTACAAAGCTACTTTATCTCTTACTGGAATGCAAGACTTTCTTCTTCAAAAAATGCATAGCAACTCTGAGTTAAAGAGACCTTGTAAGGGAAATATAATTCTGACGCATAAATAATAAAGAAATACAGGATAAAAAAAATGTCAGTTCATTGTTTCATTAAAAAGCAATGCTTAGAAAAGGCCATAGGCTACAAAGAGAAGAGAAGCCACTCAAAACCTGAAAATAGGAGAAAATAAAAAATGTGAGTGCACTGAGAACCAAAAAACAAACAAGTGCTTGTCTTTTTTCTTTGACTACAAGTACAGAGCGGCAACAACATGTTTCATCTCATGCACCCTGAGGAAGACCAAAAGGACCAAAATATGCTGCTGCTATTGCTGCTTTCATATTTTCAGGCTACATGGTTGTGTAATTGCAAGCAACTAAAACACACTTAACCCTTTATTTACTCCCTTGTTTAACGTTGGCTACATTAACTAGGAAGATGAAAATTTCAGCCATTCTGATAGTTTTTATCCCTGAAAGACTGCTAATGACTCAACTCTGAATCATCTCTCTTGCTAAAATTTCTTGGTTGGTTGTCAGTTTAACTAGAGTATTCCTGTTGTACATTCTGTACGCTGGAGGTACACTACAGGGAGGAAAACCTGTGACTTAAAAACCTCTCCTCTATAAATGAACACAAGAACATCAATGGGCTGTCCCTTTCCTCTAATGAGAGCTTATTGGTGTCTCTTCACAATGTGTTTAATAATCATAAAAATCGGCAAAGACAAATTGAAACATATGAATATAATAAAGCCATAGACTTTTTAGTTTATTATCAAATGCCACAGAGAATGTGCCTTATTTTACCCAACAACAGATGAATAAAGAGGATGACACTCTCAGAGACTGTTTGGGTTGCACCCTCTTGCTCATCGCCCTGCACCAGATGAGAGTCCCCACTGACAGAGATTACAGACAGAAGATGAAGAAAAGCTTCAAGCTGTCTCCAGGCTTTGCACACAAGACAACAAGGGACATCACGCTGCATGCCACCTTGTTGTTTCTTTTGTGCTGTAAACGCTTGGTGCTGCAAGAACAGATGAAGAATGAACGCCTGTTAAAGCTCTACAATGAACCTCTGTAGCTGGCTGTTTAGATTTGTTTTAATTATATTGCAGCTGGGGGCTGAGTTCAGAGAGAGATTCCTCCAGGGTTACTTCCTGTCAGTGCTAATACATGTTAGAGACTTGTTCACTGATGTTCACTGCCAGTGAGTGTTTTTAGGATGTTTTCATACATATTAGTATTTCCAAAGTACAAAGTATTTAAAAAAAGCAGTTTTTTGTGTCTGCTTTCTGCTTTTTAACTGCTTTATCATATCCCTGTCACAATATGAAATCCATGCTCTTGACTGCATCAGCTGAAATCGTTTTTAATTACATTGCAATTTATAAGCACCAGACTAAAAGCGGAGACACTATAGCTTTATTGCAGCACTCAGTTTCAATTTTGTGACCATTTGAAAATCCAAACATAACATTTGACTTTCATAACACATTCCTTTCATGGCTGCATTCATATGACTTATTGACTTTTATCAGCAGCAAAAATGATTTAAGGGTAGCTGCACTTTCAAATGCTGCTCAGAGCCTTTCTGTTTATTTATATTTTAAAAATTCAATATGCACGACAGTACTGACTGTAGGAGGTGTGGTCTTGTTTTTGCATAATGTGTGATGTGTCAAGGGACACAGGGAGGCTGTCAAAGTAAACCAGTCATCAGAAGCTAGTTTGCTAACTTTTTGTGTCTCTGATGAGACGACAGACAGCGCAGCGAAGCTTTAGCAGTCACCAGATGCACATGTATGGCCTTTTGAGAGTCACGTGCAGATATCTGTGTTGTAGCAGAGCCAGTTATGTGACTAGAAGACGCTCAGTTTTCTTTAATAGAGTGTCCGTTAAATGCCATTGCAGTGCTAACACTTAACTGTTGAAAGATAGAATAGAACATAGGACTGATTAAACTTACCACAAAATCCTCAGTCCTGTTGTAAACACATAGATAGGTCTCTAAAGGCCAAACATCCCACTTGGGAGCTAGAATATATTCTCCTGGAATATGTTGGCCTTCAGCTCTGTGGCCATGGCAAGACACTGAACCCCAACTTGTTCCCGATGCAGCCATCAAAGTATGAATGTGTGCATGAATGCTAAATGCACTTAGAGGCAATAGAATAAAACTGCATGAATCTGTGACTGAATGGGTGAATGAGGCTTGCAGTAAAAAGCGCTTTGAGTGCTCAGTTAGAGTAGAAAAGTGCTATAAAAGCACCAATCCATTTATCACTTACCACAACCTTTAAATGCTGATGGAGGACAAGAGGTGTTGCTTGCTACTGAGCAAGGGAGGCAACTGCCCCAGGCTGGGAAACTTTAAATGACAACAGTGGCAACATGCAAAGTTTGTAATGACAATAGCAGTGACCTGACCCCCCAACCCCACCGAGGGGGACCCACCTAACTCGAATCACTATCATTGCCACCATCCATCCTATTCTACTCATCTAAATCATGTTCATAGGGGGGATGGAGCGTATCCCAGCTGTTATAGGGTGAGAGGTAGAATACACCCTGGACAGGTCACCAGTATACTAGAGAGCTAAGACAGGCAGACAGACAGCCATTCACACTCTCATTCACACCTACAACCTAGACACCTAGAGATAACTCAGGTTGGTAAAGAGAGAACATGCAGACTCAACACAGAAGGGCTCTGGCTGGCTTTTTCTTCTTCTTTCGGCTGCTCCCGTTAGGGGTCGCCACAGCGGATCAACTGCCTCCATCTCACCCTATCCCTTGCATCCTCTTCCCTCACACCCACCCTCTGCATGTCCTCCTTCACTACATCCATCAATCTTCTCTGTGGCCTTCCTCTTCTCCTCCTGCCTGGCAGCTCCATCCTCAACATCTTTTGGCCAATATATCCATTATCCCTCCTCTGAACATGTCCAAACCATCTCAGCCTTGCCTCTCTGACTTTGTCTCCAAACTTCTCAACATGAGCTGTCCCTCTGATGTACTCATTTCTAATCCTGTCCATCCTGGTCACTCCCAGGGAAAATCTCAACATCTTCAGTTCTGCCACCTCCAGCTCCACCTCCTGTATTTTTGTCAGTGCCACCGTCTCCAAACCATACATCATAGCAGGTCTCA
>VUQH01089068.1:0-11847 GCA_015106775.1 Etroplus canarensis | reverse complement strand
GAGGAGGTGTGATGGTGCGGGGGTGCTTTGCTGGTGACACTGTTGGGGATTTATTCAAAACTGAAAGCACTCTGACCCAGCATGGCTACCACAGCATCCTGCAGCGACATGCCATCCCATCCAGTTTGCGTTTAGTTGGACCATCAATTTGTTTTCAAGAGGACAATGATGGAGTGCTGCGCCAGATGACCTGGCCTCCACAGTCACCTGACCTAAACTTAATCGAGATGGTTTGGGATCAGATGGACCGCAGAGTGAAGGCAAAAGGGCCAACAAGTGCTCAGCATCTCTGGGAACTCCTTCAAGACTGTTGGAAAACCATTTCAGGTGACTACCTCATGAAGCTCATCGAGAGAATGACAAGAGTGTGCAAAGCAGTAATCAAAACAAAGGGTGGCTATTTTGAAGAATCTACGTAAAATATAAAACATGTTTTGAGTTATTTCACACTTTTTTCTTCACTACAATTGTGTTCATTCATAGTTTTGATGGCTTCAGTGAGAATCTACAATGTAAATAGTCATGAAAATAAAGAAAAACCCTTAAATGAGAAGGTGTGTCCAAACTTTTGACTGGTAGTGTAAATAAATATAAATGTGAAAGGCAGAAAACAAAGATTAAAAGAAATAAACATGTATGTATAAATTCCAATATGTAACATAAATAAATCCAAAGTTAAACACTATATACACTATGTACAAGTTGTGGTGATAGAAAGAAACTAATCAAGCTGTCACAGGGAGGATCTATAGTTTGATGGCCACAGGTAGGAATGATTTCCTGTGGTGTTCTGTGACGCATTGTGGTGGAATGAGTCTGCTGCTGAACGTGCTCCTGTGTCTGTCTGCCTCTCCATGACTTGCCACGTCATGGAGAGGGTGTGAAGGATTATCCAATATTGTTCTTAACTCGGACAAAATCCTCCTAATAAATTTATTAAGATTTCTTTTTTCTCTTTTCTTAAAACATTTTTAAAGAAATCTTTATAATTAAGTTCACACATTAAGGTTGAGAAAAAATCTTTATTATAATCCCAAAAGAGGGCACTTTAAGTTGATAACTATTTTTATGTGCACAAATCTTTATTCATAAAATAAATATTTCTTTGTTAACAAGTTTTAAGTTATTTTCTTTTACCTCCAAATAGTTCAAATGCGACCACTACAGATGAGCAATATTTTGCACAGTTATAAAGTTTAGTCAGTCAGACACTGAGAGTACAGTGCTGTGTTTTCCATCTTTTTTCCAACAAAAACACTTTTCTCTGGTTAGAAGTGGTTGGCTCAAAAAATATTTCACAGGGGGCACATCACTGAAAGAAGGCTGAGAACCACTGCCCTAAAGCATACCTTTTATAGTTTATTTTGCACTAAACAGGACAAAAAAATACAAAAAGAAAACCATATTCTCCTAAGAAAGAGATTGATTCCATTGCCTTAAATTCTGTCTTTTAAATAATTTACCTAAATGTATATAATGAAGTCTTGAAATAATAAATTAAGTGAGGAAAAGGACTTCTATTTAGTCTTTCTGCCACCACAGGAATAATTAAGGGACAAGCCTCTTTGTCAGAAACAGTGAGTCAATTCAATGGACTACACATTTCTACTCTAACTGAGAACTCAAAACCTCATTCACCAATTAACACGCATTTATACAGTGCTTTATTCTATGCTTCAAAATGCTTTCTAACTAACATGGATACACATCAGGAATAATCTGCGGTTCAGAATCGTGCTGTAGGACACTTCAACATGCATACCGTAGGAGGTTGAAAATACCCAATTTGGTATTGACCAGAGGACTAGGTGACATCTGATTTATTACGGAATATGGTTTATCATTGGAAGAAGATGGATTTCTCTCCATGAATCACACAGCAGAACAAAGAACAGTTCAGCAGCTATGGTCACATTTGGTGTATTATATTCCATTTTGTTTGTCCCCTGTATCCTCTGACTACATACCTGAGTGAGGCACTGAACAGGACCTGTTTTCATTAGGACTTTTCCTGAAGGGAACTGCAATTTTCCTTTATTAAGCTTTAAAGTTGGAGATGAAGATGGATTGTGTTTCCCTCATACTGAGGAACTAGTGCCAGGCATGACTAACTCGGAGTCATTTTAAGAGTTCCCCCAGTGTGTACACACAGCATGCGCATATGTAGGCATGCACAATCTTGCACATAGTGTGTGTGTGCATGCAGCGGAACATAGTTGAATGCATACACACAAACAGCAGCGGTATTTTCCTTCTCACACACTTCACACACATGCCCAAAGCAATTCTGTACTCTTTGAAAATCAAATTAGGCTTGTCTAAAAAAAAGAGGCAGGTACTGTAAGTTTAAAAAAAAAAACAACCTTTTAAATTCTGTGATAGAAAACAAATGTCACTCTGACCTTTTCAAACTAGCAAGTTTTTTCAGCTGCACCTATTACTTTGAAAGGCAGCTGCATTTTCCTGCCATTTTTAATAATCATCTGACAAGCAGTAATTTATATGGGTTTACGTATGATATAATAGGACACAATAGGATCTTAGCATTAAGAAAGGATGGATTTAAGATTGATTTGAACCCTTAGACTAGATCCTTTATGAGAGTTTTTTTCTCTCGATTTCAAAGCTGTTTAAGGAATGTTTGGGAAGAAAGGAATTTTAATTTCAAGAAATTCAAACCAACACAAGAAATGAAATGCTCCCCTTTTCTTCCAGCCCCCTGCTGGTTAGCTAATAGGTTAGGAGTGATTGACAGGATAGAGTCGCGCCTTCTCCCTCTCCTACTTCTTGTTAGGATGCATGGCTTTCTGCATGGTTTCAGTTATAAATTAGGTGAGCAGTGGGATACAGCCGGCCCTTTCTTTGAGACACACAATCCAGTTTATTTTTGGCTACCAACCTTTCAGTCTTGCAGCTTTAATCTGAGTTCCAGCCACTAAATAACCATGAAAAGATCTGATCTAGAGATTCCCTAAAGTGTTAACAACAACTATCTTCATGCCCTTTTACCACTTGCTGACTCTTCTACTTTTCCTGTTTAGCATGCTTTCTGTGCTACATTTCCTTTTGTTTCACTGCTAACTTGCAACCCAGATGTAAGTCCCTGCAGGTTTTGGAGCTCCACACTCTGTTACCTGCTGACACTAATCTACATTGAAAGTCTCCAGCCACTACAAGACCCAAACAGCAAGCTGCAAAAAGCTTTCCAGGTCCCGCTATACAACCATTTCCTTTCAACTGAGTGGACTCACACAGTACTAAGTGTTATTTTCCTTCTGTAATGTAGCATGTATGTTTGCAAATATGTCCTTGACACTGTTGGACACTCTCACTATATGCATGAGTGCACTGGAAACTATGTATTTTCCTGTCGCTTTGGGCCTCTGCAGACAGAGAGAAGCATTAAAATAATGTTAGAAAACCCTTTATTCAAGGTATATGTAAATTCATATTTAAACGTGTATTTTTCCTAATGAAAGCTAAATTATGAGCTTTTGTATGTGAACAAGTGTTAACCCTGGGATGACTGGCAACATATTCAGGTTTTACCTTGCTTTTCACCCCATGCCATGTGGGACAGACTCAAAGCTGGATAAGCTGTTAAGAAAATGGATTGATGGAGGAGAACACAGTCAGATTTGACCTGATAACAGCCTCCAACATGACACAAACACCTTTATGTGCCAACGCAAATTTTAGAGTCGATAGTCAAGAGCAGAGGCCTGATTTGTGTGGTCTTGTGGGACCGCTCACAGCCAGTTACAAAGACTCTTGACTTTTGGAGACAAAGTGTCTCCAAAAGTCAAAAACTTCTAAGAGCACTTCAAAAACTTTTACCATGGCTGTTATAAATATGTCAGCACACACAAGTGGTGCACACAGGCATCAGGATAAGACCTGACACTGATTGAAGAAGAGGGAATATTGCTGTGAAATAGGAGCATTTAGGCATGAAACTGACGTTATATCTTCACAGCTTGGACTGATTTTTATACTTTGTTTACAAATGCTTCATCAACTTAATCTGCGTATTGTTAGAGTTGAATTGGAAAGGTCTTTTTTCATCACCTAGAGCAATATCAAATCCACAGAGGAATAAAAAAAATAGTCAAATATAGTATAGTTATCCTGATTGAATTTGTGATCAAAACTTCACTAAACATCCTTTTACTGGATGTCTAACATGTAGAAATGAGGCTGAAGTGATGACATTCGCCAAACATGCCAGACACGACGTCAGCTATGTCTTAACTTGACATTAGCTTTCATCAGCGAACTAAATGCCCACGTTTTTAGTCTTGCTTTTGGAATCCAGCTATTCATGCATTGAAAGACTGTAGAAACAATACTAGGGAAAGATTACATCACTTGCTGGGTTGGTGATAACACAGTGAAGTTATGCCTTCACGCTCATCGTGACATTTGCTTTATAGGACCATGCTAAATCTGTAAGTGTTCAGCCAATTAAAATCTTACTGGAGAAACACAAAACACTTGGAGGCCAAATGACTTGTGAAAAATAATGTTAACATTTTGAAGTGAATACTATCTGAGCCTGAAAATACAGTATTTTGAGCAGGGTATTTCAGCAGCTTAACTTCAATCACAGCTTAGAGCAAAAAACCCCCAAAACCAAACAGTAGTTGGTTTTTTTCCCCCCAAGTCTTTTTTTGTGTAGCTGGACATATAAATACAGTTTCCAAATATTACACTCAGTATGATGTTGTGTGAGACTAACAATATGAACTATGGAAATTCATCCATCCATCCATCCATCCATCCATCCATCCATCTTCTTCTGCTTGATTGGTTTAAAGCCTGCCCCAGCTGTCATAGGGTAAGAGGCAGGGTATATCCTAGACAGGCCACAATGGAAATCAATTCCTAAAATGGGATTTCACAGAGAAGACAATATTTATTTATTTATCTATTCAAGCTTTATTTTTTTCCTGTTAGACTTTATGATCTTTCTGCTCTGGTTGTATTTATCTTGGATGTGCAGATGAATCTTGACCCCTGTGAAGATTGTAGCTGCTGGAGACTTTCAGTGTAGATTAGTATCAGCAGATAACAGAGTGTGGAGCTCCAAAACCTTCAGGTACTTGAGCCCCTGTCACAACTTGTTGATTTAATTAGCGAATGCCAATGCATCAAAATTTATCTAAAAAGCTGGCAAACGCAGAACTGTGATGACTTTTTTTTTAAAATTATGGACATATACATAATATATTAATAACTTATATAGAATGTTTCAATAACTTATAGTTAACTTATACTAAAGAATGCTTAGCATGTTGCGTGAGGCAATGCTTACAGTCTCCGAAGTAATAAAAGATTGTACTCAGTTTCAAGCCTTGGAGCTAGTGCAGGCAGAAAATCCGAGGAAGAAAAATATCCAGGAATAATCTCAAGGAAATCTGAAGGAGACAGAAAACTGAAGGGTCTGGCTTTGGTGAGTTGTAGAGCCAGAGATATTATAGGAGGAGGTGAGTAGTGGCAGGTGAGTCTGTAGATTGCTGTCAGCTGGAGGGAACTCCTGGAGCAGGAACCAGACAAGTGAAGAGTGAGAGAGAGAGCGCATGGCAGATGCCTACTCTCAGCCAAAACACCATTATACGGTAGCTGTAAATTAGAAACACGTCAGTAAATGTTTTGGTCGTCTGGAACACGTCATATACGTCTACATACATCAATATGCGTTGGAGATAAGTTCGATATAAGTTACACATAGGTTCAAAGCAGGTTACTCATAGGTTAGAAATAAGTTTTGGGTAGACTATCTTGACGTAGTTTGACTTATGAGTAACTTACAAGTACTGTGTGTAAACTTGTGTCATGGCTCACATAACTTACCTACAACTTATGGCCCACGTATGCGGGAGGTATGAGACATACGCTGGCATACGTCAAAAGTTTTGTGCATGCACAAACTTTTTCAATGACCTCGCCGTACTATGACGTATACAAATGTGCTCAGCATGCATTTAACTAATACAAAACTTACCAATAACTTATTTGACACATGCCAGCATATTCACCTAATTTTTCTTCATCGGCATATGCTGGTTAAATCGTCAAGGTGTGACAGGGGCTTACATCTGAGAGCAAGGAAACAAGAGGAAATGTAGGACAGAAAGCATGCTCAAAAGGAAAAGTAGAAGAGTCAGCAAGTGGTAAAAGGGCATGAAGATAGTTGTTGTTAACACTTTAGGGAATCTCTAGCTCAGATCTTTTCATGGTTATTTAGTGGCTGGAACTCAGATTAAAGCTGCAAGATTGAAAGGTTGGTAGCCAAAAATAAACTGGTGATGACATTTGTCATGGGTTCAGGAGTGGGATTTTTATTGCTTTCTGTTCCTATTTGTCCCATAATAAGAAAAGGTCCTCATTTAAAGTGGTGCCACTCTCTATTACATTCTTTTTCACAAACTTGTTGTTTTTCTTTTAGCTCTTTTCTCTTTATGTTGACTAAGGTGGTATTTGGAGGACTGGTGCAACTGCCTGCAATATGTCCATCCTTGCCACATCAGAAACAGTATCAAGGTTTGGGTTTCTTGGCTTCTGAAGGGAACTTAGTAGCAGCTTTTCATTAACTGGCTTTTCTTTTGGTTTAACCTTTACCCTTGCTGCTTTGGTCTTGCCAGATTTTCCTTCTTTAGGGTGCAAAAGAGCTAAAATCTGAATTTGGAGATTAGCTATTTGCTTTTGGATTTGCTTTATTGCTGGAGGTTGCATGTTGACCAATGCTGGTAAGTCATACTAATCACAATCATAAAAACAAGCATGTGCTTGAAAATGAGCTTTGATTTTTGTGAAGCCTAAATACATCTTCATTTTGTTAGCTTTGGCAGCCTCTCTATCTTCTTCAGTGCATAAAAGCAATAATAACTCTTAGAAGGTAGGCAGATGATCTCTCTTTTGCTCCAGCTGTAATGTAGTGATCAAATGATTGTTCTAACATGCTCTGTAGAGGATGTTAGAAGAATCGTGGCAGCAGGGGGCAGTAAACTGTCCATGACCCTTCTCAGGAGCTGTGCATCTGAGATGTTGGAGGCAGCTATATGAAACTCTTTACTGCTTCTCCAAGTTTCATAAGCAACTTCATGGTCAGGATGAGGTACAAGTCCCAAAAAAGTCTCAGCTATGCTGAAGAGTAAAATTTGAAGAGACATCTGTGCATCTGACAATATGCTCCACAACTATGTGCTACACTTCAGGTGGACTAAGTTGATCAGGAGATAGTTTCAGACCTGAAGTAATAATTGCGGATGCATTAGAGTTCGAGCTAGACATATTTGAGGAAAGTTCAAATATTACCTTTATAGCATCTGTCGTGGCTTTGGTTGCAGTACAAGTCACAACACTTTCAGTGGATATTTAAACTGGACCTGATTCTTGAATCACAGCAACATCCTCCTCTTGGCTTTGTGCATCTACAAAGACAGTTATTCCACCTAACTCATCTTGCAAAACATGTTCAAATGACCTTCCACTGAGTTTTGCAATGCCTTTAAGTTCAGACAAAAATGTCTTTGTAATGCCGGTGCCCTTTTCAGACTGCACACTGGCAAGTGCATCAGCATGGAAGACAATGTCAGCATTTGTTGCACTATGCCAGTCTAATGGTAAAATTTCCTCCATCACCTTAACAGTGGTGCCAGCTTGGAATTCCACGATAACCTGATCATGGAACCCAGGATTAGGTTCAGGAATCTTAATTATCCTAGCAATAGACCCATATTGTTTCAGATAGTCAGAAATCTCTTCATCTTCAGTTGTATTAAACAACCCTGTAATGATGAGAGAGTTTGGGACCTTGATATTTTCTGACTCAATGACTTCCAAAACAAAACAAAACAAAGCTGCCTGGCTCACCACATTTAACCATGTAACCCACTCCTCAATACACATCACTCTAGGTTCGTAAGGAGCCAAGTTTGAATGCAATGAACATAGACACATACAGGAAATGCAGTGAACTGCAAATCTGGTTGTGTTTGTATAGCACAATGAAATTCGTACAACATAGAAGATTTGAACCTTTTGCATGAAAATAAAAGGAATGGAATCCTGGAAAGAACTCAGTGCAAATCAGTATAATTGTTTGAAGTCTGTTAGCTCAGTAGCTTTGCTTAGTCATTGTTAAGCAAGTAATAGGTAATCAAAGTTCAGTCAGAGTTATGTTAAAGTCTAGTCCAGTCAGCGTACCAATCCAATGACTGGTATGTTCCTACCACCATAGACAGCTGTTTTAGTTGTACTGAGGATTGGGTTTGTGGAAATCCACTGGGAGGCTCTCCATCAATAGGATCACTGGTTCCACATTGTGGGTTTTCTCCTCTCCATAAGAACCTGGCCAAGACACATGTAGCATTTCCTGCCGACTTTTGAGACTCTTGGAGGACAACTTCGTCAGCATCATCTGCTAATTATTTAACTTCAACAACTATTTTAGCTTATTCGTTCTTAAAAGTTAGCTCCTTATACAGAAAAGCTACTTCTGTGCAAACTGCTGGGTCAGGAAGCTCTCTCCTTTTGCTGCGACAGTCCTTCATACACGCTGCTGTGCTGCGTTGATAACCCTCTGGGTTAGAACCAGTGATGAGTGAGATGTCACAAACATGCAATCTAACCAATATTCACCAAAATTATTAGAATATAATATTCAATTATGAAAATAATAACATTAACATCAAACTTTTCATCTTCCTTCATTCATTCATTCATTCATTCATTCATTCATTCATCTTCTGCTTATCCAATTCTATATAAAATCGTTTTCATTCCATAGATTACTCCAGCCTTACTGACTGACTTCTTCAGTGCTTAGTCAGTGTTTTTAAATATAAACTCTTCTTGCATTTTATCTCTGAAATGTGTGATTTAATTTCACAATATAGAAAATTTTGATTGTGTAAAAGGTCCAGTGAGCATTGGATCAAGCTAGTGTTCACTTGGCCGTAGTTCAACATACCCAAGAAACTTTTTTATTATCTGGCTTCACTTACCCTGATATCAGCAATCAGGCTAATCAGTCTTACAAAGGTGGTTATAAACTCAATAAGTCAACCCAGGGATTCCCAGTATATCTGGGAATGGAGTGGAGTTGGAAGCATCTAACAAATCACAAAAATGGATAGCTCTACTATCAGATGAGTGGCTGCTTTTACAAAGGAAGATAAAACTATAACATGGGAAGTCTATAAAGATAAACACATAATACGAGCTGAATGCAACACAGCTGCTGTGTGTGTGTGCACAAAAGGAAAAGAACTCTACCATAGTAAAAAGGCTACATGAATGTGTGTGTGATTTAAGGGCTTTGATCAGTAAGACTAGAAAAGACCTACTCTATTAATAAAGTGAAGTGTAGCTTAAGCCAGGAGAGAAAGGCAAAAATGCTAACAGTGTAAGTCTGTTTATCAGTATACCAGCTCTATCATTATGACAGGAGAGAATCTGATGGATTATGATTGTTATTCCATTAAATTAATGTTTATATGTGTGTAAGACAATTATAGTTTTCCTTCTTTCAGCTGCAGCCATGGTGCTGTTTAATGGTCTCTGTAAATAAAGAATGAATAGCAATAAACCAAATTTAAATGAAAGTTTAGCTCATGTATACATTTATATAAAGTTCACAAGTACAAAGTGGTGCCCTGTTTTGGGATAATATAGGCCTGCTTATAAAACTGTAAATTTGTTTGTGGTTAACAAACAAATTTACAGGAAGACAAATTTGTCTTTGTCAAGAAAGACAAATTTGTCTTTGTCTTTCTTGAAGACAAAGACAAAAACTTTATACACTCTTACAAAACTTTAGACCTTCCTGCTCTCCATGCACTGACCTTCCAAAAATAGAGATGCCATTTTCCACAGAAATGCTTGGTCAGTAAGTGATGATTGGATACCTGTTGCTCTCTAATCTTGAACATACCCATCTCCAGAGCAGGTTAGGTCTGCAGCATAAGCTACCCAGCAAACATGAATGAATGTTGCCTGGTGGTTTTTTTGTTGATGTCTGGCCATGGTTGAAAAATTGTTCCAAAATGCAAGTTTAACTGACGCCATGTTCGTTTCCTCCAAGTTGGATGAATGTGGTTGTTAAATGTTGCCTCTTCATTGTTGTTAGACTTCCTAGCAAGAGCAATTTTAAATTCAAGAACTCTTTTCTACTTTCTTTTTATCAAATATAAATCCAAATAAACAAAACATTCTCAAGTGAAAGATTAAGAAGGGAAAAAAGCACACCCTATGGGGTGAATAAAATGCACAACCTCCATCTTTCATCCTTTGTGATTTCACACTTTTAAACACAACATCTAGGCTTGTAACGTTCACATCAGGGACAGAAAGGGAATGGTTCTAATGGTCCGATGCATTAAGTTCACCATGCAACAAATGACGCAGAATTTAGATGTGGATAACCATGAACTGTTCAAAGTTTTATTAAAATAAATAAAAATAAATAGCTATGGTAAAAGTGGTCTCTGTGTGTGGAGAAAACGTGTGTAACCAGATTAGTTCTTAAAAAAAAAAAACAATATAGGCCTGCAATGCAACAATCTGAACTTCATTTCTTACCCTGTATGAGCCGGTCTGACCCAACCTCTATTCCACACTGAAACATCAACGTCTGTCCGCTTACAGTTTAGTTTTTGCAGTTGTACTGCGACCAGTTTTTACCTGGTAGATGGCGTTGTGGTTTTTAACCATGTTTGCTGGGTATCAGTAAGAAGTGAACCACCTTCATAATATTCAAAACCCAAAGTTAATCCTGAAGGTACCTGGATAAGCCCTAATCTTGCTTAGTATTACGGGCCTCTGAGTACTACAGTCCTTAGTTTTTTTCTTAAATCATGGCCATGCCATGGCGGCAGTGGCTCAGTGTTACAGTGAACGGTTGGGAACTGGAGGGTTGCTGATGGCTCGATACTCGCCTGCGGCAGCTGGAGGTCTGTGGAGGCTGGAGCCACCCATCCCCCCAAGCATCACCAAGGCGCCCCCCGAGCAAGGCACCGAACCCCCACTGTGCTCCTTGGCGTCTCTAATGGGCTGCCTTGTTCTCTCTTACCTCTGTTTGTGTGTGTCCATCTATATCACTCAACTGTATCTTAATTGTGTGTCTATACCTACAAAAAGAGTGTGTTGTAATTTCAGCATTAGGGGATTAATAAGGTTCAAGATTCAAGAGCTATTTATTTGTCATTTCAACCACATACAGCTGACGCAGAACATAATGAAATGAGACAGCATTTTTCCAGGACCTGGTGCAACATATAAACATACAGACATATGAGAGGAAGGTATTTTTTTTTAAGCAGTTTAAAATTTAAAAATGAAACTTTGAAAGAAAAAAATAATAAAATAGATAAATAATAAAGTGCAACATGGTGTAGTTGCAGACAATGCAAGAACAGAACCCTTTTCATCTAAACCAGATGAACATATTGCAAAATAAACAAAATAGTGCAAAACAGAAGACATGAAAGACACAATGAAAGGACAACTCAACAAGACATTAGCACCGAGAAAAAGAGGTGATGTGCAGTAGCAGTGACTGAGGTAGTGCAGATTGTGTGTGTGTGTGTGTGTCTGTGAGTGAGTGAGTGTGAGGGGGGCTTTTGTGTAGTACAGTCCTGGGTGGTTGAGGAGCCTGATGGCTTGAGGGAAGAAACTGTTAGACAGTCTGGTTGTGAGGGCCCGAATGCTCCGGTACCTCTTCCTGGATGGCAGGAGGGTGAAGAGTGTGTGTGAGGGGTGTGTGGGGTCATCCACAATGCTGTTTGCTTTGCAAATGCAGCGTGTGGTGTAAATGTCCATGACAGAGGGAAGAGAGACACTGAT
>VUQH01089062.1:0-17993 GCA_015106775.1 Etroplus canarensis | reverse complement strand
TTTCATGGCCCCCCCACCCCACCCCCTCCACGTACACACACACACACACATACACTACAACCACACTATCACATTTTTTTCTGTCCCAAGCACCAAGCAAGTCTTCTTCCTTTCCCAGCTGCTTATACAAGCCTGTTTTCTTCTTGTCTCAACCCTTCTTACATTTCTTCTCCCCATCTCATTTCCTCCTCACTCAATTCTTCTGTCTTTGTCTCATACACCCCACCATGTCCCCTAGTGACTGAGCTGGCAGGAGATGAAACGGAGGAGTTTTCTTTTCTATTTGAAAGTAGGCATTGACTCTTCTTTAGCAGTGTGTTAGAATGGACTGGTAAAATCACTCCGTCTGTGGTGTTACACATCACTGATGTTATTCGAGCACAGCCCCAGCAGCCCCCATCGAAAGCAAAACCGGGGTTTGAGGCTGTGATGTGTTGAGGAAGTGGAGAAATTAGCAATCTGTCGTATGACTGTAGCGTAAAGCTACATTTTATTTTTGGTCCATTAGTAACAGATGTTGATGTCACCAACAAGCTCATTAAAGGCTCATTACATTTAATATGAAGTCTGTAATTGCATGCCATGGTTCAAAAGTTCATTTATGGCCACAGTCAGATGTCCCTGAGGCTCTAAGCGCAGGACACATGTTAGGAAACACACACAATTTAGATATAGTTTTTACCTTTTGGCTATATTTCTAAAGAAAATCTAACACATTGTGTCTTAGATAAACACATTGTCCCACAGGATCACTGTTATTTTTATTACAATGTGCAATGTAAAGTAGTGATTTCCCTTATCCCCGCTAAGTCTTTGAGCTTTCAGCTTGTTTGGGTTTTCATCAGCAGCAACAAAAATTAACTTTTGAAAAAAGCTCAGAAAGTAAAATAGTCTAATATTTTAGCATGTAAGCACCTCCAGGTGCCACACAGGTGATTTGGCGTTACACCTGATGCAGCTCTTCCATTGTGAAAGGGGCTTGTGTCTCCGCCTAGGTTCGAACCAAAGATATTTTGTGCTTGAGGAAAATGTGTAAATCCTTACAATAGCATGTAGGAGCTGAAAGGAAAAAATCAGACTTTTCTCTCAGGCGAGTGTGGAGCTGAAAGACAGAACTAAAAAAGAAACAACGGACCTACATCTACCAGGTGTCTCAATCAGTGCTCATGTTTCTGCATGTTTTATAAACAATGTCCAAGGGAACTGTTTGCCAAAAGAGTTCAGGGTGTTGTAATATAAATGTATGCCTGTTAAATCTATGCCACTGATACAAGAGTTCACACAAAAGCTCATGGTCAACCATGATCTACCAACCCAATTCTAAAAAGGTTGGGATGCTACGTAAAATATAAATGAAAACACAATGCAATGATTTGCTAATCTCATAGGGCTGATATTTTATTCACAAAAGAACATAGAAAACATATAAAATGTTGAAAGTAAAAATTTTACTATTTCATGAAAAAGATGAACTCATTTTGAATTTGATGACAGCAACACATTGTAAAAAATTGGGAGAAGGATAACAAGCAGCTGGAAAAGTAAGTGGTACTAAAAAGAAACAGCTGGAGGAACATGATGCAACTAATTAGGTTAATTGGCAACAGGCCAGTAATGTGACCGAGTATAAAAAGAGCACAATTTCCCCCCTGCGATTAATAAAGTATTTTGATTCGGATTCTTATTACTGTATTAGAAAGGCAGAGCCTCACAGTAGTAAAGATGGGCAGAGGTGCAGCAATCTGCAAAAAACTGCACCTACAAATTATGGAGCAACTTCAGAATAATGCTACTCAATGTAAAACTGCAAAAATTTTGAATATTCCATCATCTACAGTACATAATATCATCAAAAGATTTTGAGAATCAGAAGACATCTCTGTGCGCAAGGGACACTGCTGAAAAACAATTTTGGATGCTGGTGATCTTTGGGCCGTCAGACGTCACACTGGATTGCAAACAGACATGATTCTGTTATGGAAATTACTGCATAAGCTCAGAAACACTTTCAGAACTCACTGACTGTGAACACAATTCACTGTGTTATCTACAAATGCATGTTAAAGCTCTATCATGCAAAGAAGAAGTCATGTGTAAACATGATCCAGAAACACTGCCGTCTTCTCTGGCCCAAACTCATTTAGAATGGACTGGGGAAAAGTGGAAAACTGGTCTGTAGTCTGATGAATTGAAAATGAAATTCGTTTTGGAAATCATGGAGCCCACGTCATCCAGACTAAAGAGGAGCGGGACCCCCAGGTTTGTTTTCAGTGCTCATTTCAAAAGCATGCATCTGTGATGGTATGAAGGTGCATTAGTGGCAACTTGCACATCTGAAAGGCACCATCTTCACCATCATATTTAGAACAACATATGCTCCCCTCCTGACAATGTCTTTTTCAGGGAAGACCTAGCATATTTAAGCAAGACAATGCTAAACCACATACTGCAGCTATTACAACAGCATGGCTTCATAGTAGAAGAGTCTGGGTGATAGACTGGCCTGCCTGCAGTCCAGAACTTACATCAATTGAAAACATTCAGTGGAAAACAAAACAAATGGCCCTCCTTGGGCTCTCGTGCTCTGGGGGGCCCCTAGATGTCTGGGGCCCGGATCTCCTCCATGCCTGCTCCATGTTCTGGGGGGCAGGGCTAGGGCTCCCCACACCTACAATTAGATAAATTTCACGGAGAAACCTTTTGAATACAAGTGCGCTCATGTACACAGGGGTGCACACAGGTGTACACACGGGTGTTCACAGACACAGACTATCCTTCTTGGCTGCTGCCTCTACAGATATCGTGCGTTGTCGGTCTTGTGCACTGCTTAATAACATTCAGTATTTATTACTGTTACTTGTGCTTATCTAGGTTGTTGCTGTGGTTTCCCTACTGTGTTGTTCTCTTTGTGCTTGTTTTTTCTCCCAGCAGGCGATTTAGCGGATTTTTAGTGTCCTTTCTCACTGTCCCACTCCCCTTCTGTTTTTCTTTCCCCCTCCTTTTCTTGAACCTTTCTTGTCTTTCGCTTTCCCTTTCCTATCCTTTGGTCATGTCTGTTCCAAGTGTAATAACCTAAAAGTATTAAAAATAAATAAATAAATAATAAAGATCAATCAAGTGGACCAGTATGACAAAGCCGTAATGTTCCACTTGGGAAAATAAATCTGCTGGGCATTCTTTTTGGCCTTCAGACAATAATTCTGATTGCTACAGTGCCAGACAGGACAGGCTGAGGGGAAAAAAAATAAAAAATAAAAAAGGAAAACAAAACAAATACAAACAAAACAACAAAAAACACCCAGGACTTTTGTGCAACTGAAAAGAATGGGATAACATTCCTCTCCCAAAGGTCAAACAGGTGGTCTCCTCACTTCCCAAATGTTTACAGATGTTAAAAGAAAAGGGATGCTATACAGTGGTAAACATGACCCTGTCCAAACTTTTTTTTAGATGTGTTACTGCTGTCAAATTCAAGATGAGCAAGTAGTTTTCATGAAATAGTAAAATGTCTCACTTTCAACATTTTATGTTTTTTATATTCTTTTGTGAATAAAATATGGGTTTATGAGATTAGTAAATCATTGCTTCATGTTTTTTTTATATTTTACACAGCCCAAGTGTAAGTGTCCCAACCTTTTTGGAGCTGGGGCTGTACATCACAGATTCAAATCTGCGACTGAAATTTGTCATGGTCCCTGGATTTGGTCCTGTGTCCTGTTTTTGGCTCCTTTCTACTCCATACTGTCAAAAAATGTTTTTTGTAACTGAAATTGCTCTATTAATCAGCTCACAAATCAGCTTTAAAATAATTTTCATCAATCACACTTTAACTTTGTGTTTGTATCCCCTTAATTCTACTGTATATTCAACACATCTTATTTCCTTCTACAGAGGAAAATGTAATTGCTCAATGATAAACTACAACAGCACGGAGGGTCTCTAAAAAATAAGCGGGGGAAAAAAAGCTTATTTCACTTGCTGTTCATATCCTATCAGCAAATATTTTGTTAAGAATAAATTGTCCAGTGCCATAATAATGCCATAATAATAATTAAAGAAAATTCAATTTCTTGCTTGTTCTCAGTGTTGAAAAACAGTTTTTTTAACGATAAGCGTGGGTGGAAATTGCTGGATCATCAACATTGCAAGTAGAACAACTATGAGCCACAGCAGTTGAATAAAAAAGGTGGCTGGTGTTATGAAACAAACAACTTCACTCGTCCTCTCCTGCTGTGTTTCTCCCAAGGCTGCGACTTATGACTCATTCTCAGATCGAGCCAGTCAGGAGGAACAAAGGAAGATTTCAGGGAGAGATCAGAGTGAGCAGGAGTTAATGAAAAGTCAGCCTGATCACTCTCACAACAGGATCACACCATAATGCTCCCTGTTTTATTCTCTGTGCTCTTCCAAATGGACATTTGAACCCGCTTAAAATTACTACAGCTTCTCAACTGCAGCCACTTTTAGAAAACTGCTATTCCTGTTGTCAAAAGTGCTCCTACGTGATCAATATCATGAAAAAAGAGCAAACAAACTGCAGTCACATCTGTTATTTCTGTATGCGCCTCACAGTGTTTTTGTGGTGGGTGGATAGATGGATGGCTGAGGCGGGCTGGCAGGCAGTCTGCCTCTGGCCAGCATGTTGCACCACTGTAAACTGCGACAGACACAGATGGTGGTGGTGGAGGTGGTGTAACCCATTTAGATATGGTCCTACGGGGATACACAGACTCAGGGTCTCCTTAACAAGGCCAGCAAATAGGACATTTGTCATCCATTGTTGTTCCATATGACAGAATCAGGTGATTTTACTGTTAGCGCTGATGCTTTATTTCTCTAAACCACATTTACATCTCTATATAATGTTACATGTTCACTAACAACGATCTCTTTCTTTGCAAAAATAATTTTTAAAACACATCTAGTCTTTCTCTACTTACAGAACATGAGGTGGGAAGATGTATTTTGGTTATAGTCACTGTTTTACACAAACATCAATATTTTAAAATGTTTACAATGACTGAGAAGACAGAGGTGGTGAAAAATATCAGAACAGCAAAATCACACTGTATACACAGTAAATGATTCTTCATTTTATTATTTTCATTGTTAGGTAATTGGTCCAAAAATACTTAAACGTAATGTGATTCTAAGTTTTCCAAACCTCAAAATCACATAATGCAAAAGAAACAAGAAATCCTCACAAATGAGATGCTTAAGCCCCCCAAAATATTTAAGTTTGGTAATGAAGCACTGACCTCCCACTTTCAATCTCCATTTCTCTCAGTGATATGGATTTTCCTGACTGATTTATGTTCACCAGACCCTTTACTAGGTACACTTTGCTTCCATCAGTGATGCAAATCTCCTGTTCTGTTACATCCCAGAAGGGGTCTATTGGGTTGGAATATGCTGACTGTCGAGGCCATTTGAGTACAGTGAACTTATTACCATGTTCAAGAAACCAGCTTGAGATGATTTGAGCTTTGTGACATGATGCATTATCCTTTTGGAAGCAGCCACCAGAAGATGGGTACACTGTGGTCATAAAGGATGAACATGAACAGCAACAATACTAAGCTAGGCTGCGGTGTTTAAATGATGTTCAGCTGGCTCTAAGGGCCCCAAAGTCTGCTAAGAAAATATGGTCCACACCATTAAACCATCACCAACAGCTTGAACTGTTGATACGAGGCAGGATGGCTTTATGCTTCCATGTTGTTTACGCCAAATTCTTACGTTAACATCTGAATGTCACAGCAGAAATCAGAATCAGAAAACTTTATTAATCCCAGGGGGAAATCAAGACTCATTAGATCAGGCAACATTCACAATATCTACTGTCCAATCTGGTAGGCCTGTGTGAATTGTAGCTTTAGTTTCCTGTTTGTAGCTGACAGGAGTAGTACCTTGTGGGGTCTTCTGTTGCTGTAGTCCATTTGCTTCCAGGTTTGATGTGTTGTGCATTCAGAGATACTCTTGTACATACTTTGTAACAAATGGTGATTTGTCTTATTATTGGCTTCCTATCTACTTGAAGCAGTCTGGCTGATCTCCTCTGGCCTCTGGCACCAACAAGGTATTTTCACCTAAAGAACTGCTGCTTTTTGACCGTTCTCTGTAAACCCTAGAAATGGCTGTGCAGGAAAATTTCAGTAGCTTGCAGTTTCTGAAATAATGCGACCAGTCCGTCTGGCACCAACAACCATGTCATGTTCAAAGTAATTTAAATCACATTTTCCCCATTCTCATCCTCAGTTTGAACATAAGCAAGTCATCTTGACCGTGTCAACATGCCTAAATGCACTGAATTGATGCCATGTGACTTGCCGATAATTCAACTGAACAGATGTATCTGGCTGGTGAGTCTGTTTTTCCACACTGTAAAATCATCTCATTTACCTCATTTAATTTCAACACCACTATTTCCAGTGATCTATTTGCCAACATTCTTTTAGCCAATCAGTCCTTTGATTTTTGCTTTTTAAATTCATTCTGCCTTTAAAAGCCTTAAAAAAACCATCCACTCCACCTCCTGGACAGCTTATCCATCTCATCTGGGTCAGAAACTTAAATTTTGCAAACTCATGCTTTTGCAATAAATGTGGCTCTTTTTTGAAAATGGTTAATGTGAGTGTTAATGATTAGTGGTTTTAATGTGTTAGTACCATTTACTGTTGTTCTGTGAGGACCGTTTTAGTCACAAGACAATTGTTTTTTCCATTTTCAGTAATTTATATTTGACAGTAAGGCTCAATTCCGTGACCTTGCCCCCCCGCCCCCAGCCCTGCACAGAACTGAACAGCCATCAGCAAGAACAGATAGGCTTTAAGTCAGACATGAAGGCATAAATGGAGACGCTAGGGTGGAGAAGGGTTGCAAAGTGGCTTGCAGATACACAGCAATTTTGGGCAAGTTAAGCTGCCCAAATAGTCCACCCTGTGTGAAATTTGCCTTGTGGGTGCTTTGAAAGAGTATCAGCTGAGCCATCAGCTGGCACTGAGATCAGCCGATCTGCCAGGACTGCAGTTGAGCTTGACTTCTAGGCCTGACTGAACTAATACTATGCTTGATTTGCTGGTCAGTGTGGAGCTCATTTTAACTATCTCATATAGAGTTGGGTGGTTTAATCAGTAACAATGCATCACTGTTCATTAAGCACCAACCACAAACATGTTATATTCCCATCTTAATTTTAGGGTAAACAAGAAACTCTTGCTGTCAAATGCATGTAGTGGAATGATATTTCCTTGTGAAATGTACCTGTTTACAGTGCTTGAGAAATGTATTTATTCACTTTTCATTGATGGAAGACACACCATAGCTATAGGAAAAGCTTACCCTTATCACATCAAAGCTAAGGTGTTAAAGACACACATATCAGTTCACAAATGCGCACATACACACCAGTGCATTCAGCTTAAGCAGAATCAGCAATGTCAGCAATGGCCACAGCAAGAACAGCAGGACAAGCAGCATTGAAAGCAACTCTCCTTCCCTCTTACCACACACACACACACACACACCATCCCTCTCTCTCTCCACGTCCCTCTGGCCAGCCGCTGTTCTTCAGGCCTGTGCAGACACAAACAAACACACTTGCACACATGCATGAATACCCAGTACACCCACTCACACACAAATGCTGACACGCAATCACTTGCACACATGTGACTGGCTCTGATTGCTTGTTGCTCTCCTGTCATACGTCAGAGCCAAAGACAGCTGGCCAATCAAATGATAGCTACTCACTCATAACCACGGTGATCACCGACTGCGCTAAAGACTTGTGGCTGACTTTTGCATCCAAAAAATGACTCTTCATTTCAGTCACTATGAGCGGTATTCAATGTCCTAAGAAAATATTTTCTTAGGTGCATTTCCTTTGTCACAACATAAATATTAAAATTAGAAATATTTAAATAAAAATTTATTTAAACATTACTGACACTCTTCAAGCCAACAGTGGATTACAATAACCTATTCAAAACAATGCCCTGAATATTTATTTACCCTGTCTTCACATTTTTGAAAACCTTAACCTGAGGAAAGTAGTAATTATAATAATAATAATATCTGTTTAGATTTGATATTAACCCTTGATGTCGCATTTGCATTATTTTTTTGCTGTTTTAGTTTCCATATTAAATGTATAATCAAAAACAAAAGCATGTAACAAATTAAAAACGAAAACCCTGCACAGTGAGGGGATCTGGTGGTTCTTTCATATCTGTGGGAATGGGTCACTACAAATCAATACAGTGACTTTTATCCCAAAATGTTTCTATCCAGATGAGAGTGGTCTTTTTCATGTCGTCCTGGCAAGAGTGTTTTCTCCTCACACTGCAAAGAAAACTTTCCGACTCTGGATTTAATTTTATTTCAAAAAGATAAGACATTCAATACTATGTTCTCATCTAATGTTGAATTTCAAAAAACCTAAAATGAACAATAAATAAAAGGGAGTTCTTTCTTTCATCTGATTGTTGAGGTTTTCTCTCTAATACTGTAGAGCCTTTACCTTATAGTATAAAGCACCTTGAGATAACTTTTGTTGTGAATTATTGCTATATAAATAAAACTGAATTGAATTAAGTCCTACTCACAACCTGTGTAGCAAAAAACTGATATATCATGTACTTGCTGTGCCACAGTGCTTCACTGCTGCACAAATACTACTGCAAGACATCACTGAGCCATGCTGCTACACTCTCCCTTCATTACCACAAGTACTTGCGCTATAGATACAGTACAGATTCAATGTCCCACTGGTGTAAATTGAAAATACGGATTAATCCACAACTTTGAATATTTACTTTTGTTGGAAAAAGGGTAGAACAGTGGTACGATAGTTAGCATTGTCGCCTGACAACATGAGGGTCCTGGGTGCAAATCCACCTCTCAACTAGGTTCCTTCCGTGTGGAATTTGCATGTTCTCCCTAAGCCTGGGTAGGTTCTTTCTGGGTACTCTGGCTTCCTCCCACCGTAAAAAAGGCATGCATGTTAGGCTAATTGGTGATTCTAAATTGGCTATCGGTGTGAAAGGTTGTCTGTCTCTCTGTGTTAGCCCTGAGATAGACTGCCAGCCTGTCCAGTGTGTACCCTGCCCTTCACTCCATGACAACTGGGATAGGTTCCAGCGCCCCTGCGACCCTGAACTGAAGAAGAAAGTGGATGGATGGAAAGGTAGTGCCCAGTTTGTGAACACATCTTCAGGACACAGCATGAGAAAAGTGTAACAGACGGGAGAGGGATGTTTTCCAGGAATTTCTTATTGCAGAGATTAATGTTGGGATGGGGAATCAGATGTGGCATGTGGCATCATGTAGACTAGACATCTTCAGTGATATTATTATGACGGCATGTATCAGCAGGAAAATGAAAGTAAATGTATTCTATAAATGATCCATACGCACATCATAATGTGCCTTATCTGAGTAAGTGGCTATGTCCAAAATTCCTCCCTGTTTACTACAGAGTGTGCTACAACTACTCTGTTGTCAGCGCTTGTAACTGATTAAAGCATTACATGCACTTCATTTTTTATAGGTGCACATTTTTTAGATTAAAAAATAACAATGCTCAGTAAGCAGCAAGTGTCTGTGATGTCAGTTTATCGATTCATTATATAAGAAGCAGTGAAAGAGTGAACAAGCGGTGATGTCAGGCAGTGATGGCAAAGCCAGGTTGTAGTGGGGTTTCTTTGTGTGTATGAGCTTGTGAATGCGCATGTGCACACACATACACACACACACACACACACTACTGTTTGAATCAGCAGTGAGGATAAGGGCAGGAGCAGTGTTATTACAACAACAGGGAAAAGGCCCAGCGATGGTTGCCATGGTAAATATGGCCCCCTGTCGCGTGCTAGCAGTCCACTCCTCCTCCTCTTCATTTTCCTCCCTTTCTGTTCACTCTGCTCTTCCTCTCCATGCATGTTATCCTTTCTCATTTCACTCTAAAGACTTAATTTTGGTCCTGTTCACCATATTTCCTGCTTCCTCTTAATTCTTATTTTCTGTGATTCAGCTCCCCCTCTTTTTCTTCATGCCACAATGGCCTTTTCTACAGGCTTAAGACACACGCCGAATGTTGTGTGAACAAATGACCTTCAGAGCATCATGGTAGGCTTACTGGCCTGCGCCTGGGACAGCGGTGAGTCTCAACATCATCACCACTCACTGCCATACACTCATGGGCCAAAATCATAGCATTCACATAGATAAATAACATCTTATAGGTAATGTGATATAACTGCTGTAGCACCTGTGTGCAACATTAATCACTGTCATCATCAGTCCCTCTAAATGTCAACATCTATCACAGTCTGCAAAGTCCTAAAGGAACCGTTATGTGGTTGTCTTTACATTACAAAACACAACAAAGTAAACCAACATGAAGACAAGAAGATTAGAGAAACATTTCTGTTATTTTTTGCTGTAAAAAAGTGACTCTTGGAAAACAAGACCCAAGATTACTAGTTTAACCCTCATGTGACCGTATTTCAGGAACTAAATGCCTATACTGCTTCTTTTATCTACGACATTCTGCTTATACAATCCTTGTCATTTACTTCCTGCAAAATAAATTTTCTTTGTTTCAATAATACTAGGAAAAAAGTATTTAAAACCTAAAGTACATCTGAATAAATTATGTAGTAAAGTATGCTAGTATCATTTTACCAATAAAACATTGATGAACCGGTGACTCCGTACTATTTTGATCAACAGCAGCTTACAACGAAATCGTTACAGTCAGGGTTTTTTCATCCTTTGTTACTTCCAACAAGATCTAAACAAACATCTTGTTTATAGATGTGTAATGTTAAAATATTTTGTGCAGAGACACTCAAAACATTTAGATTGACGAAATATCTAAAAATTACAAAATGTGATGTTCGGTAGCAGAATAATTACCTGCAAATGAAAATAAAATCTAAGCCCATAATAAATGTAAAAAAAATCATATGTAGACATATAAATGACCTCACACAACTTTCCATTACATTTTCCACAGCAATGGGCCAATTTCTGTATAAAAAACTATGAAAAGCTGAAGAAGTGTGTTAACAGAATCATTTTATGATTAAATGACACATAAACGATGATGATCATAATCAATCCCACTCACTCATTTGAAGGTTATTTCAGTGACATGGTATTGCGTTATCTTAAACACAGTGGATCACTCTTGAGCTCGGAAACATTATGTGATTTAATGTGATTTAATGTTTATTTCACTGTAGAAGTACACAAGACATGGACAAGATCCAGAAAAAGATAAGAGAACCATAAGTAAAAAATATACACTGAATATTTTATGTTATGTGTACTGTGGGGATGCGAATAGTGACATTAAAAATCAAAAATATCAATACTGTGCCAATAATGCACATTTGTAACTGTTCTTTTTAAAATTTTTGTACAGATGTGGTCAAGAAAGCTTTCTAATTTGCTAAAAGAGACAAGCTAAAATAAACAAAGAATTTGGCTGATAGTATCCATGCTATTATTTTTTCTATGCATACCATGATAATATTATTATGATTTTCTTTTACTACACTAATCATGAAGTGAAAAAATTCTGATATTGTGACAACCCTAATGCGTGCTTTATGTGGTGGTTCTGCAGAATTCTAGAAGCAAAAACAAAGTAGTGATCATCTGTTTATAGATAACTAAAATACAATGATGAAAAATGTCTGAGAATGAATCAGCAGCTATTCTCATAATTAATTAGTCCTACTTAACATTTTTCAAGAAATAAAGCTTAAATTTTCCTGATTCTAGCTTTGCAGCTTTTCTCTGTTTAATACATTTTTAATCTAAAAATCTCTAGGAAAATAATCTTTGGCTTCAGAAAATTGGGGTGGTCATTCTTCAGTTTTCTGATGTATTATAACTGAAGTGATCAACTGACAATAAACAGTGAGTGTAATGGTTGCTTTGTGTTTAGTCATTTTTTCCTGTGCTCACTTATAGCCTAAAGAACACTTGGACTCTGTTAGAGCACAAGAACGCTGACATTAAGTAACTACACAGATGTACAGTAGATCACTCCACACTGGTGCTGTTAATCATGTAGCCTTACATCCCCCCTCTTGTCAGACCCCATGTAAATGTTGATGTTACAACACAACAGTGTGATAAAACAGCCTCATACATACATAATGATAACATGTTCTAAAACATGAACTTGTGGCCGTGCTTTTATTCATTTACCACACTTAGGCAACAGTAAGGTGGGCCACAAGCATACTAGTTTCTTCTTAAGTGAACTGCGCCAGCACAACTATTGTCTAATAATGTAGAATAAATAAGCTCCTCGCTCTTCACTGGGGGGTTTGCCAGAGGCTTGGGGGTTTAAGGGTTCTACACAGTATCTTTGCTGTTCCTAGGAATTCTTCTTCTGGATGGAGACTTCTAATGTTGCTTCTGGTGTCTGTTAGAGCCACTCTTCCAGTTTGGGGGCTACAGCTCCTAATGCTCCCATTACCACTGTGACCACTATGGACAACACCTTCCACATGTGCTCTGACTTTTCATTCACCCCTTGATACTTCTTGATCTTCTCATGCTCCTTCTTTCTGATGTTGCTTTCAGCTGGGATCACCACATCTATCACAGTCTTCTACTCCTTGTCAGCTACCACTATGTCTGGTTGGTTGGTCTTGTTGTCTGTCTGGAACTTAAAGTCCCACAGGACCTTAGCCCTCTTTTTTCAGCCACCTTTAGAGGTGCCTCTCATTGGGACTTGGGGACTTTTAATCCATATAGGCCACAGATGTAAATAAAAAGAAACATATTTAAAGTACTACTAACAAAAAACTAGCAGGACTGGCAGGAAAATAAAGTTCAATTCCTTAATGTATGCCCTTCTCCACTGCAGGATTAATGTTTTCCTAATCATCTAGTGG
Organism: Etroplus canarensis; assembly: GCA_015106775.1. NCBI lineage: Eukaryota > Metazoa > Chordata > Actinopteri > Cichliformes > Cichlidae > Etroplus > Etroplus canarensis. Next base: position 5,073 of record VUQH01089062.1, on the reverse strand, counting down.
GCCACATTAGACCCCTTGGCAGGCTGGCTCTGGCTCCCAGCTATGTTTGACACCCCTGGTGTAAGGAATGGCAGGAATGTGTTATAAAGCAGTGCCAAACAACCCCCCTGAAAGTCTGCACTAACAAGGTGCACTAATTTAGCCTACACTGTGACATTTCTCTGTAATGGCTTGCAAATGACCTCACTGCACTGGTGGTCAAACAGTGTGGGCCTACGGTATACTCCGTCCACGGTATACTCCATTAAAAACACTCAAATTTACACAGCACCACATATGAGCTATTCCACCTGCCTCTGTTGGAGCCAGCACCCGCAGATATAAGCAGAGCCCCAGAGCTTGTGTGAACCCGCTGAACCAGAACGAACTATAGTGTCAGCACTACTTGGAGGCTATCGAGGTCTGGTTGTTTTGGTGGCTGGGGGGTGGTGGTGGTGGTGGTGGGGGGGGGGGGTACCGGCGCCACTCACCTGTCAGGCTGTCGTAGCACTCGATCTCGGTGCTCTCCACGGCTCTCCGCTGCTCCTCGGTGAGCTTGGCCGCGGCTTGATTGAGCAGGTTGACCTCAGAGCCCGTCGTCCCATCCACAACATGCACCCCTTTGAGCTGCAGCAGCGCCCTGTGGTACTTGCCTATCGCTTCCCGAAACTTCTTCTCCTTGTAGCAGCGATGACCCTCCGCCTTGAAGTCAATAGCCTTCTGGATCTTCGCCTCCATCTCCATTTCGGTAGAACCGGCTCGATATCCGCCGCCGCCTCCTCCGTCTACTCCGGCGGCCGCTGCAAGGCTCCGGCCGCCGGTCTCCGGGTAGCTTTTCAGGCTCTTTATCTGGTGCTGTTTGGCTTCCATGTCTCTCAGTGAAAGCGGCTGGAGCGGGCCATGGTGCTCGGACACGAAGGTGTGCTTTGTTGGGGAGGACCGAAGCAGCGTGCTGTGCATAAAGGATGCAGGATGGAGCGGCGGAGAAGACTGGGCAGGTGGCGGCACCGGAGCCTCGAAAAACAGCCAAGAAAAGGGTTTCAGGCGCGTCTCCTCTTTGTATCACTTAAAGAATCAAACTGAAGAGCATCTGCAGTTAAAAAAAAAAAGACGCATTAGATCACAAAAGCTGCCGGAAACATCCTGAATCTCCCCGTCGAAAAGAAACGATCCGTGGACCGTGATGCTCGTGTGGATTTGTATGGTACCAACCTCGGAGGCACGCGCAGCTTCAGCACCAGGGACAGCGCACGCACAACAGCACCTACCGCGCGGCATTGTGGGAAAAAAGAGAAGTCGTGAGGCGTTGCTGCAGTCCAGATTTTACAATAAAAAAAGAAAACAGAAATATTTTGACGCGATCGATTATTTCTCACTTCAATTTCACACTTTAAATTAATCATCAACAAGTGTCTGCACTGCACAATTCGTACAAATATCTGACAATAATCAACAATATCTACTTTTTTATATTTATTTTACTATTAGGCTAAAGGTTATGCACTGACCCCAGTCGCCTTATAAGCTATCTAACGCCTACATCCTAAATAATAAATCAATAATGAAAGATTGCTCATTGGAAGTGAGCATCCCTCACTATGAAAACAGACTGATGCAGGTTAATTCAGCTTTTGCTCTAACTCGCATCCCCTTTGTTATCATAATATGGCCACGCAGAGCGCCTGATGACTTCGACTGATTGGGTTTTCAAGGAGATGGGGACAGACAGCAGGAGGAGGGTGAGAGCGACCTCAAGGGGATATCATATCCATTACACTTATTTTGATGAGATATGTGTTGAGCGGAGTGTCTCTGTAGGGTAGTGGTGTACACATTCGCCTTGCAAGCGAAAGGTCCCTGCTTCAGTTCCAGGTGAGGACACAAGCCCCTCTCACCATGGACAGTTGCGTCAGAAAGGGCATCTGGCGTAAAACTCTGGAAAATTACCAACGCGGGTTAATCCACTGTGGTGACCCCTTGGGGAGAATACAAGGGAGCAGCCAAAGGTACATTTTGATGTATTGAGCAGGGGAATAACACAGAACTCTGGGCCCTATACCTGAGCAGTCTCTGTGGGGCCCTGTGACAAATGACCATTTCTGGCTCAGCTTGAAGCATTGAGAGCAGAGGCAGAGTAGGGTGAAGATCAACTCTGACCACTTTATTTTTCAAGCAATACAGCATCTTTGGATGCTCCTTCGTCCGCCCCCCCCCCCCCCAAGGGGTCACCACAGCCCTTCCTGACTCAACCATCCATGGTGAGAGGGGCTTGTGTCCCCACCCAGAATTGAACCAAGGACATTTCACTCATGAGGCAAATGTATAAACAATTATACTACAGGGCACTATTTTTTCAGACAATACAAACATTTACCATGAGGGCTATGGAGCACATGTACCCTTCACCAGAAGCAACCCCCAAATGGTGACAGCCTCTTACAGATTACTACTGTACTGATGAGCCTCCCCAAGCTCATACTTAGAGAGGGGTGCATCCATAACTCCCAAATGGCAGCTAATCCATATAACATTATTTTAAAAATGTAAATTGCAATAACAATAAGTGATCCCATGAATAAAAACTAAACCTACATTTAGAAAAACAAACTCTAAACCTTGCCATGCATGTAAAATCCCAAAGAAATTCCCCACAGCAATTCCTCCTTGGCCTCTCCTCTCTAATCCTGTGAGAGACAAGGAGAAACAGGTTCATATTAAAATTGGCACTCTACCTACAACATCAAAGACATATTTAATATACACTTGTTAGCCACCTGATCAATTATACTTATAGTGACTTGTTCTTAACATAAAACAACAAAACGAACCTAAGCCACTGAGGGGCTGCTGTAACTTATTAGAACTTGTAATTGACGCGTCAGTCGTCTTTCGAGTCTCATGAATCCAACACGTCCTTTTAAAATCACCCACTTTATTTATAAACTTGCGCTCTTCACAATATGCGCCCTTATCGAGCTGTACATACTCTACACTTACATAAAAACAACAAATAGGCTCACATAACTTGCCACAACGCACAAACAAAGGTGACTACCCCGACGACAATGACCATGACGGTCAAAAAACTGTTTGCTCTTCTCCTCAGCAGCACACCTACTGAATAATTACCTATTGCTGCATTTAAATGTTTCCTACACCACCACAGTGCGGCGCCACCTACTGTGGCCTCCAAAAAGAAAAAAACAAAAACACAAATACACATAACCAAAACAAATGGCTCTAACAATACTCTTATGGCTAAAAGAGGATCTGTCCACCGCACACCAACTTGCTGCTTCACTGCCTGAAAGACAGAATCATAAATTGTTAAATTATTTTATGACTAAACTTCCTTTGGCTGCTCCCTTGTGTTTTCCCTAAGGTGTCACCACAGTGGATTAATCCACATCGATAATTTGGCAGAGGTTTTACACTGGATGCCCTTCCTGACACAACCCTCCATAGTTGGTTTTGATAAATAACTAATACATATTTAAGAATCCTTGTGTGAAAGTATTTTTCTTAATGTGCAATTGTTTATTCTAAAGTGAAGAGCACCAATTAAAGTGTAAGTGTGCCTAAAAAAGTGTCCCAAAATTGCCTGACCCAGACTATCATTCTCAGCCACGAAGTGGGTCTTCATTACAGACCCCTTTAATTCTTGATCCACATTGCTTATGCATCTTCTGATTTTTAACAAATAAGTGAGCCAACAATTTTATACAACAATCTGTATTGCAGTTGTAAAGACAATAATGAACTGTTCATATACCAGATTTAATGATCCTCACAGTGTTCCTTCCACTACCTGACAATATCCTCGGTTGTAGTCAGCAACACTCCGTCCCCACCATAAACAGTATGAACAGGAAGCCACTTCCTTCTTCTAAGTTGCCTGATGGTTTGCCATCACTTTGAGGCTACAGTCAAACCCCGCTTTAAGACTGAAGCATAAAGGATAAATTGCTTACAGCCTCATACTGTTTTCAACCTTTTTAGTGCTAAGGCACATCAGAGGTCAAACCAGGTCATCAAGGCCCACCAGATGATGTAATTATCTTGATAACTGTGAAAGTTCTAAATAAGTGTCCGCACTTATTTCTGTGTATGAAACTGTAACACTGAAATTATACTACCCTGGTTGAGTAGGTAGCAGCATGTTAAAAGATTAAATTAGCTTTATATGTGCAACGATATGACAAAACAGGTTAGTGTTGCTGTTTGTTGTAATGAACACAAAAGTCAGAGATGTCTACTCAAATTTTAGCAAAAAGCTAAAGACCCACCCCCACCCCCAAAAATAAATACATAAATAAAAATAAAATTAAAAAAAGAGGAGTCATTGTGTCATTTTAAAATGCTTTTTTTTTCATTTGCCTGAAATGGACTGGCTTCTTCAAAATGCCTTACTTACCTCTTGGCACATGGTTAAGAAGCACTCGTCCAACATATAATAAAGCTGAATACTATTTGATGTTAGTCTTGTTAAGCTTTTAGTTCAAACTGCTTTTGATACAAATCATTGCCACTATATGGGCTCACCTTGTGTCACATTTTGCACAGCCTTTTTGCTGCTTCCCTCTCTGGTTGTTTCTGAAATTAGTGGCCGTGTGTTTCATGCTGTTAAATTGTACCAGGTCATTTTGATAGATGGTGTCACAACTGCTACCGGATCACTGTCTTTAAGAGCTTTTGAGAGCTAAACCATTCTTAACCTGTTAGTTGTGAACTCCTCACCTTTCTTCAGAAAGAAATTTGTGAACAACTTCCTTTTCTTGGTTTGTTTTCTCCTCTCTTGTGTTTCTTTTTTGATATCCCAATTTTGCTTTCTCTTGGAAAGACATGACTTACAGTATGCATGAGCAGTCACATAGATAGAATCAATTAGCTGGCTGTAAAGCCAGTCCTAGTGCACTGTGGACTTAACAATTTTGCCTTATTTGTGATGGGTAAAAGTGGAATCAGAGAGCCAAATCAAATCAAATTTCACTGACTCAACCAATTTATTCTGACAATTTAGATATGACACTAATCACTTAGAAATAAAAACCTGAAAAAAAAAAAAAAAAAAAAATAACCAACAAAAAAAAAAAA
>VUQH01089061.1:41001-52140 GCA_015106775.1 Etroplus canarensis | reverse complement strand
AAACTCTCTTTAAAAAAAAAAAAAAAAAAAAAAACTCTTTCTCAGTATAAGCAGCTGCTTCATTTTCTGTCTAGCAGTAGCCTTCAAACATCTTGGAGTCTGTCCCTCACCATTCTTCCTTCAGACTCTTTGACCTTGATTTTCAGATTCTTGACAACTTTGGAACACAAGAAACAGTCTAGTTATTTTTTTTCTTAGCCCAGATAAGACACTTCTGTCATTGTCTATGGGTCAGGAGTGACTTGATATTAGGAAGGATGGTTGTAGCTCCTTTTCCTGAAAATGCCTGTGCATGTTGGCTCTCAATGTACAGTACTTACATCTGCTCCTTTTAAAGCTCTCTCAAGTTCTTGAATCAACTTATCCTGACAGGCCTGTCAAGGCTACAGTCATCCCTGTTGCTTATGCACGTTTTTTCCTTCCAGTCAACTTTCCATTAGTTTGCTTCGATGTAGTACTCCACGAACACACAGCCTTTTTCAGCAATCACCCTCTCTGGCTTACCCTCCTTGTGGAGGTTGTCGAAGATCATCATCTGGACAACTGTCAAGTCACTAGTCTTCCCTATGATTGCGGTTGCATACACCAGTCTAGATTGAGACTACCATTTGATTGGTATTTTGGCCAATATATAAAGGTGATAGTGTGCTTAACCTAAAGTTGCGCAGAGTGCCTGGTCTTAATGAAACTTAAGAAGATACAGGTACTCTCTGATAAATATACTTGATAGTACTTTTCAGCTCACCATCAGCTTATAGCTTAAACACATTTGGGTTTTTGCCCATCATTGAATCATTTGTGTTGTGCACTTACATTTTAAAATCAGAACATGTATTTAAGCTTGAGTAAATCAACCCTCGCTTCAGAAAATGGTTAAAAATGTTTGTTTCATTTGCAGAAAAAAACCCCAACATATAGCATACGGCTACTTAACAGTCTGTATGTGTTTGCTCGGGGACACCTGCTGTTCTGGAAACTACGACAAAGTTGTTTTCAGGTACACTGGCAGGTGTGTGAACAAGAAAATAATAAAGCCCTGCTGTTGTCAACGTGATAGCAGCACAACTATGATAAATGCGGTTATGAAACTTTACAGGTGTCAAAATGAAGCCCTAGTTTGAAGACAGGTGTGGTCTGAGAACTCATCAGCACTGTCCTCACATTTTTCTCACCAAACCTGATCATTAACACCCCTAAAATGCCTAAATGTGTTGCTTGCTTGATGCACAGATGATTGCTCACTCTACCTCTGTCTTTTTATACAGTTTACTGGATATGAGAATCTAAAACAGTGACTCGGGAGCTGGTAGTGTGTATGTGTGAGTGTGTTTTCACTGGTATGCAAGAGCTTGGCAAGGATTAAGTATCAATTTAATATTTGGTCTTTTTCATGAATCTCATATACACCTTAAGAAGGAAAATATGTCTGAGAAACCACCGAAGCCCACTCTGCATGAATAATGCAGGCCTTATTCAATCTTCATAACTTTTTTGACTGACAGTTGGTGGGCTTTATTAGATGTCTTAACAGGAAGACCCCTATTGCTCAGCACTGCCATGTGATCTGGCACAATATGAGACAACTTACTTTTTCCATTAAGCATTTGGGACCAGAGGGAAGTCTAATAGCTTTAGGAAATGAATGCAGACATACAGCAGCTTCTAATTTTCTCAGGTCAAATGTAGTTTAGTGCCATCACTGCCATTTAAACATATATTGATGGTGGTCGATGCAGAGTTTATTGCTGGTAAAATCAATTCATGTGTGAGTTAGTGACACAAGTTAAATATAAATATGGTAATGTGTGTAGGTGAAGGCAGGGAACTCTGATTGAATCAGACACCTCATATGTTGATGGTTTATTTTTAACCTTCAAAGGAGCTGTGTGGAAATAAAACACTTTGATAGCATATGAATGCATTATTTAAGGATACAGGATGCTGTGTGTTAAAAGCATGCACATATTTACACTTGAGTACATATTACTCGGTATTTATAAAACAAAAAAGGAGAAATTGGGAAATTTTAGTGCTGCCTGGAGGAAACAAACATCATGATTGATTGTAATATGAGGACTGTCAGCTCCTGATAAACAAATCCACTCTTCTGTGCTTGGTGACAATGCAAATTGGTACATAATAAAATATCCATGTTTCATTTTTCCTTTTTTTCCCCTTGTCCTTGTTTTTCAGTGGAAGGCTGCACAGATTGGTCAGTGGACTACCTGAAATACAAAGTGCTTCTGGGGGAACCTGTGAGGATTAAGTGCGCTTTATTTTATGGATATATCCGGGCCAACTACACCCATGCGCAGAGCACAGGACTTAGCCTTATGTGGTACAAAAGTGCAGGGCATGGGGAATTTGAGGAACCCATTAGTTTTGATGGCACGAGGATGAGCAAAGAAGAGGATGCCATATGGTTCCGACCAGCGGAATTGGATGATGTTGGATACTATTCCTGTGTGTTAAGGTAAGTATTTCTTTTCTTCGCATATGGCATTCATAAGAAACTCTTGGTACATTTTGGGATTGTTCTGCCAGCAGTGTGTCAGTAAATGTATTAATGGGGTAAGTAACATTTTGTGGAACCCTGTGGGCACAAGGAAAGCTGTGTGAAAGTCTTCCCCTGTTGACTTCTAATAGAGTCTATTATCTCTGGCCAATAGAGCACTGCTCCCTGGTCTTCAGAGCATAACAATGTGAGGCCCCTTTGCGTCACTTTATATGTTAAATTATTTCTTGATTTTCCTCTTGGGGACGGTAAGCAATTGGTGCAATTGGTGAGTGCATAACTCTTCGACCCTCACAAGTCCTTCTTTCTGTAAGAGCGAGGAAAGAATGAGACGGAAGAGAACAGAGAGTAGTTCAGTGCAAGAAGGTTGAGGAGAGGGAAAAGACAGCTAAGATAAAAGGGGAAAAAAATGTAAAAGACTCGTGCTATCTTCCTTTTCCACTTGCCTGATGCTGGAGGTAGACAGTTGTTTGATTTATGAGTTCCATAAAGGGTTAGGGAAAATTTCTGGCTTCCTAGACATTTTCATTAACATGAAGTGTGTCTGTGGCCAGTTGGAAAGAGAAGGCACAGAGCAAAACATATCTTCTTAAGAGATAGGAGTGTAATCTTTTAGAATTCGGAACAATCCGTAGAAACATTTGTATTTTACCCTAAACACATGATTTGGGACATTTGTTGCACAAGCAAACAAGGACAGATGATGTGCTCTTGAGCAGCATTCAGCACAGGTTTCCTTGTGTTTCACAAGCTCAATTCTAAGAGTATCTGGGCATTACTATTCAACACCATTAGCACTCTCCCCTTTGCTGTGGCGGCTGCCGTGAATAGAAACGGGCAGCACCAATCCAACCATTCTCCATTCAGTGACTTTGGCAGCATTTTCTGGAGGCAGACAATCAGTCAGCTCGGAGTTATTGTGTAATCACTCAGAAAGTAGAGCCATGAGATTTGATTTGGATGAGTACTGTTGCTTTGTCACCAGTCTCCACAATTCAGAACCAAATTAAGGGGCTACACTTATTTGCCCATCATGGAGAGAACTAACAATAGTTCTGAATACAGAGCACTTTTCCATCAAAGAGGATTTCTCTCTGCAGGCATTTCTTTGGACTTCTGTTGCCTATATTTGCTTTCTCCAGATTATTACTGTTTTGTTGTGGAGTTGGGAAACAGTTCCCTTTAATATTTAATACTTTCAGCTTTAAATTTTGCCACTCAGTTGGAATATTACAAGGCTGGCCTGTACTTAGAATGCTTTGGTGCTACAGTCAGCCCTGAGATCAGTTGCAGTTGGGGTGTTAAAATCTGCATAGATTACCTCTGGCCCAGTCCAACTGCGTTTTAATGTGACTGTCCCCACAAGTCCATGATTTATTTTTAAATAATTTTATGCTATTTTAATATCTCAAACTACAGTATGTTTTAATTGAGCATAGTGTTAATTCAGGCAGACCTTCAGGTAAAGCCCAGCTGAAATCCCAGCAGATAAAGTGACCTCAGTGACAGTCCACATCAGCTGACACCCTTCTATACATTCAGTTATCAAATATCACATGGAGCACATTATTTAAGCTTTAAGCATTTGCCCACAGTTGCTGTGGGCAAATGCTTAAAGCCACTTTGTAACCCAGCACCCCTTGCCATTCCTGGTTTCTATATACACTACTCAAAAAAAGTCAGGGATATTTGGCTTTCGGGTGAAATTTCAGGTTGGACCTAAAATGCACTATAACCTTTACAGGTGAACTTAATTTGACCTTCTCTACACTTTTGGATGCACATGTCCAACTGTTCAGTGTTTCACTACTTTTTGCATAACTTGCTGTTCTCTAACAAGGTGCTTAACAGCAAAATTCATAACTGGTGTTTGATTCATGAATTGACTAATACATTTTCTGGTTCAGTTAGAATTGGTATTTAAACAGTCCTCTTCATCATGCTGTTCACATTTTGGCATCATGAGGCCAAGACAACACCTAACAATTGATCAACAGTACCTCACCACTGTGAGGCTTCAAACAGGAGGTTCTCAGAGGGAAGCAGCCATTGAGCTTAGAGTGTCAGAGTGTCATCAGCAGGCTGCAACAGAAATAAAGAGAGACTGGAAAAGTCACCGAAGTCAAGCTGTAATTGATGGTCAAGGGCACATGAAAAATTATTGAGACATTGACATTTTTTGTTTTTGGTATACCCACCATTGTTTTCGGGTTTTGTTTCAATAAATTGTTTGAGATGAGGAAATCACCATTGCATGCTTCTATATTTTCCATAAATTTCACCCAAAAGCCAAAATATCCTTAACTTTTTGTGAGTAGTGTATGTCTGCGGAAGGCTTAAGAACAGAGCCATACCACCAAAATTAAACTACTGCAGATGTGAAGAACATCTTCTTTGGACTATAGTGATCCATAGTGGAAAAAATCCTGGAACCCAAGATGGAAGGTGCAAACCACTTTACTCTGAACACAGTAAAGTAGCAAATCACCTCCTTGGATGTGACATCTTTGCAACAAGCTTCAGAGCACAGTAAATAACCCACATGTTTAAAGTATAATGGCTTTAAGTCTAATAGCTAATGCATTAGCATTAGATATAATAAGATTAGAAATGTTTTATACACCTCAAGACATGGGCAATTACTATGTTACAGCAGCGATGCAGAAATGCAAAATCCAACATGATACAGCAAAGAGCTCAAAATAAAATGAATGCAAGCATTGTGTTATGTGATGGCACAGACCCTCTGCATCTGTGGAAGAAAAGCCAAAGCAGATGTTAGAACAAGAATTCAGCTGCACGTCCAGTAAATAGTGCAGAGGGTGGTCAGGAGCCATTAATTATCCATAGCCATTCATCACAATGACGGTCATTTGGATGACCTCTGCATCAGTTGATGTAGAAATCCGAACAGTGTCTTGATTCAAACAGGATACAACCAGCAATGACAAATTCCCGTGGCAAGCAATGTGACTGCATTCCAACAGCTAACAGTTTAATATTCAGGCTGCTGAAGTGCTCCCCCAGGAACATAGCTTTTCAGGCACAATTAGCACAATCCCTCCACATCTCCTTCTACTGCTCAGATTAGTGCCCAAAAAGTCGTGAAGCCAGGCGCTGTTACTGTAATCCGAGATAGCATCTCACTGCAACGATACATCACCCCATGAAGCACATCAAACTATACTCACTGTCTCTGTTCTTAATCAGCTTACCTAGCTCATCCATATTATTGTCCAAACATCACACATCAACCGTGATAAGCATTGTAACAGCTCCAGCTCTGAAACCCCATCATTTTCTTGGGATCTACTCTGGGATTACAGTCAGGCTCCAGGCAGTAGAACTGTCAGTGCTGCCCTTTGCCATGAGTGTAATGCAAAGAAAAAACACTAGTAGAATTTTAAACTTGACTTTAAAGTAATTGGCAGAACCAAAAGTAACCATTTCACCTTTGCCCGAATCCCAGTGAGAAGTTGCCACATTACATATACACCCTGATGGAGACAACACCAAAGAAAATTTATGGTTCTTTAACTGCTAGATGCTGTACTATGCTTACTAACTAGTTCTTCAATGATCTTGGTGCTGGGAAAGTTGCATGGAATTAGAGATTTTTTACAGCCAGTGATGAATTACTCAACATGAAACTGACTCCAAAACATTTTCTAATGTGAGAGTTTTCATAACCCTCTCAGTGTTATTCCCCATGTTAATTAGATCATCTTAAATTTCCCTCTTATCATATTCGCAAAGCTCCTCCGAAGGTACAGTACCAAAGGTTGCCCATTACCTTGAATTGTTCTCAAGTGAAAACCTAAAGGTAACATTAATACAACACCCTAACATGCAAAATACAAAGCGTAACCCAATCATTTGTCACAAGGTGTTTACTGTCACTTTTAAAACGGTCGAGTTTAGGAAATAGACTGAATACTGTGCAGACTTGCACATGCTTGATTATATAATAATAACTTATTAACCTTGTAGGTAAAGGGCGTTTCCTCTTGACTGGCTCATTAGTCAGCTCTATACAGTGACATACGGTGGCTTTTAACAGAGGGAAGGGTCTGCTTAAAAAGGCTTGGAGGATTAGGTCATTGGGTACTGTGTGTCTTTGTGTGTGTGTGTTTTACATGTTTGGTTTAATGCAGAGCTCTGAAGCGCGTAGCAATGCATCAAAATCGACCACATGGGAGCATCAAATTAGAAAGATTTATAGTAAGGTATTAGCATATGCTATGAGCTCTGGTGATTGGAGTTGCAATAATAAGCCCAGGGTTCAGTCCAGAGGACTGAAATGGATCAATGGAGTCTGGGAATCAGGCTTTACATTGCCTACTTATACCACATTTAAACAGAATCTGCATAGTGTAGAAAATACAGCTAAAATAACTACTCACAGATGAAGTGACTAATGATCATCATGAAAGCACACGTCAAAGTCTGGTATATAGTTGTTGGTTCTCATACATAATGTGTTGGATGTGACAGAAATGGGAAACTAAACAGATTTGAGTGACTTTGGCAAGAGCCATATTATTTTGGCCTTGAAGCATTGGACTGTGTTGATAATTCTTTGGTGCCAGATCCTACAGGGCAGCTTCAGACGTCTTTTAGAGTCCATATCTCAGCAGGTCAGTTTTTTGGGGGGACATCATGCAAAGGACTCACAGGGGTAGTCATAACATTGTGACTCATCAGTGCACATATATCAGTGTCTTCATGTCATTTAGTGCCAGAAACACCCTAAAGTACACTTAAGCACATGCTAAGCTATTAACCCAAAAATGACTACAGCTTGAAGCTTTGTAGCCACGCTTGCTTTTGTCACATTCACCTAATTTTTCCACTTTAAATCTGAAATGGTAAAAACTGCATAAATACAGTGGCCCTCAGGTGGAAAACACAACAGCAGAGATGGTATGCAACATTTCCCAAAGTTCAAGATCGAGTACACAAACAAATAACAGTAAAAATAAATTACTTGCATCACAGCATTTTTTAACTTGCTGGGTCTCGAAACACTGCATTATTTGCATTAGGAAATAGTTGTGCCCGCCAGTGTCGAGTGTTTCTTCATTAAGATTCACATTACCTGTGTTTGGAAAAGTTTGAATGGTCGGTCTAATTGACCAGTTTTGGCGAAAAAAGTAAGTAAAAAATATGATTTAAAATAAAATTGCATAGTTAATGCAGGTGTTTTTCCTCAGATGAAGGGAAACTTAGATGTTTGATATTCACACTGTGATACCAGCATAGCCAAAAACAAGTCCTCATTACGGCTTGAAATTCCTGGAGTCCAAAGAGCAACATAAAATTGGGGAATACATTATTCAACACAGTAAATATTGTGGCTGCAGAAATGCAGATAATGTTTATTTCTCCAAAAATTGTTGGGGAAAATCAGCCTTAGCCATAATGTCACTACAGTCATTGGAGTATATGTGGGAATTATTTGTCAGAGCTCTGCCAGAGGTCAGTTTGAGGGGTCTGCACAAATATCTGATCAGCCAATCGCATGGCAGCAACTCAGTGCATTTAGTCATGTAGACATGGTCAAGTTGACGTGCAGAGATTCAAACTGAGCATCAGGATGGCATGTTTGTTGGTAACAGGCTGGTCTGGATTTTTTCATATCACCTCAGGGCCACCGTATGTAAACGGATTCATCCAATTTTACAGCCGCATCACAGCCTGCTGAGGTGTTCTGTCAATGTGACTAATTCCAGTTCCCAACCACTGCAGCCAAATCAGAGGATTGCTCTTTGCCTTTGTCTCAGGAGCATGGGTCCTATAGACAATCAGCACTTGCATATGTTAACATATCACATTTGGATTAGACTCTTGGCAGTATTCATTGGTGAGGATCCTCACCATTTGAAACATCAAGGGTCCTAAGGAATTAAAGTACTCTGCGGTAGAGCGAATAGAGCACAGCATAACAATAAATCATCTCTCTGTGGATACAATTTATACTTGAGCACACTGTAACAATTCAATCCTCACTACTGTGGGCTCTCAAGATGTCATTGTCTCAGAGCAAGTATTTATAGAGTCAAGTGTATCGAAGAATGTTATGTATTATTGTTGTGGACAACCTCACATAGAAGGTATCAGTTAATCTGTTCATGGGTTTAAGTTAGTATTTTACCTCTTTCTTATGTAAGAATACATGTGGTATACTGAGATAAATTCTACTGCACTTGAAAATTGCTCATTTTTTGAGCTGGCTTACTTTATAATGTCATCAGTAATATGAAAACTAATGCTAAATTTGACCAGTTATGGGTCTCCACAAATAAAATGGTATATACACTATATGAACAAAGATATTGGGCCACCTACTCGTTACACATAAAGGAGCTTTTATGACATCCCATTCTAAATGCATAGGCATTAATATGATGTTGATCTCCCCTTTATAGCTTTAACAGCTGTATTTTGGATTTTGGAGTGATCTTAGAAATCCAGAAGAGCATTTGTGAGGTCAGATACAGCTGTTGGCTGAGTCAGCCTGGTTCACAATTTCCATTCCATTCAAAGGTGTTGAATGGGGTTGAGATCAGGGCTCTGTGCTGGCCAGTGAAGTTCTTCAAACCCAAGTTCATCCAGCCGTGCCTTGCTATTGACCTTCCTTTGTGCAGTGGGGCACAGTCATGCTGGAACAGAAAAGGGCCTTCCCAAAACTGTTCGAACAAAGTTGGTAGCATAGAATTCTCCAAAATATGTTTATAAGCTGAAGAATGAAGATTCACTGGGACTAAGGGGCCAAGGCCAGCTCTAGCAAAACAACCCCACAGAATTATCCCCCCTCCACCAAATTTTACAGTTCGTGAGTTGGTGCACTGCATTAAGGCAGGTGATTCATCTGGCATTCACCAATCCCAGTCCGTTTCACTGCCAGATCAAGAAACGTGATTCATTACACCAAAGAACAGGTTTCCATTGCTCCTAAGTCCAGTGGGGGTGTGCTTTACACCACTCCATCTAACGCTTGGCATTGTGCTTAATGATGTAAGGCTTGCATGCAGCTGCGTGGTCATGGAAACCCAAGCTATGATGCTCCCAGTGCACAGATTTGGACCTCTGCAGTTATTGAGTCAGCAGAGCATTGGCGTCTTTTACACACTGTGCACCTCAGCTCACAGCAAGTTTGGTCTGTAACTTTACGTGGTCTGCCACATTGTGGCTGAGTTACTGTAGTGCCTAAACACTTTCACTTTGCAATAACACCACTTTCAGCTGACCGTGAAATATCTACAAGGGCAGAAATTTCACAAACTGACTTGTTTGTCGCATCCTATTACAGGACCATGCTAGAATTCAGGGCTCTTTAGAACGACCCAGTCTTTCACATATGTTTGTAAAGGCAGACTGGGTAGCTAGGTTCTTGATTTTATATACCTGTGGCAATAGGACTGAACGAAAGACCTGAACTGAATTAATAAAAATGAATGGCCCAGCATTTTTTTTTTCATGTAATGTAGTATTACAAAAAATAAAAACCAATATCTCATTGGTTATTGGTGAGAAAAATGGATCTCATATTGACATATTCTGTCTTCTACACTTCTGCTTGGTTATTTTAAATCACTAAATTGGATGTTGTGGCGATATTTGTGACATCAGTGTCTTACCTGTGGATTTTAAATGCAATTATGTGACAAATATTCTTGCTTTGTTGTTAATTGTGCTGAAAAGACTATTCAAAAAGTATTGTATATCTTCAGTTTTTATGTGGGAGATTGTAGTATTTTACATGTATGTAACGTAGCACTTATTAGCAGGTATTTTTGTATTTTATAACCAGCTTAGCAGTGTTAAAACTGCTTACTGCTGGCTCCAAAACAAAGAAGATGGATGGTCGCTCAGTCCAATATTTATATCCAGTCTGAGTAAGGGAAGTGCTGTTACCTATATTATTTGTAATGATATAATTTTAATCATGTCACACAGGTCTAGTGAGATCAGGGTTCAAGGCTAAGACAGCTGTTAAAAACACAGGATATTAAGAGAGGTGCTTATCGGTGTATTGCCCCTGTGAAAGAAATCCCTATGAAGTCTTAAAGGAATATGCTTTGCGAGCAGCTTGGACACCATGTGGCGTAATAGAGGCGTTGACAGGGACACATCTGCACTGAGGAAAAAAAGCATAAACATCTTAATAAGTTTGGCAGTTAACGAAGTTTTAAGTCTGAAAAGCAGCTGGGTGAAATACGCTAACAGGGTGCAGATAAACACAATTACTTCCAATTCAAATCATCTAGTTGCAAGTGCTTTCTGAATCAAGAGGCAGGTTGTTGCTAGTTTTGGAATCATCTCCCTGTCTGTTCCTGCTTTCAAGATGCGTGTGAAGTCTGCAATGTCTCACAGCACAAGAGTTTGCCACTTGTTGACATAAAATTGCCTGTAGGATGGCTGTTTTGGAGCATTTTGGAGTTATTACATCATTTATCGCTTTCATTCTCTATGGTGCATTCGCCTCTGACACACGCATACAAATGTGCTCTTTTTGCTCTCATTTCGTATGCGAGATTATGCCCTGTGACTTCTCACTTCTGGCCCTTCTACATGGAGCGGCGTCCCTGTGCTCGTCACATCTCTGCGCGTTTGCTCAGCTG